>PVJC01005665.1:0-32322 GCA_004026665.1 Murina feae
CCTGTGCTCAGGGGAGGGAGGGGAGGTGGCATGATAAACCTGTCCTCAGGGGAGGGGAGGTGGCATGATAAAGCTGTCCTCAGGGGAGGGGAGGTGGCATGATAAAGCTGGTACTGGGTAGAGGAGATGCAAACAACCCCTCTGCCTCTGCTGTCTCCTCCTTGAAAAGCCTCACAACTTGATCCCATGGTTCTTATTTCTCTGAACCTCACGTTTTTGTTTCTGGAATTATGACGGCTTTCTTTGTAATACCAGGATGAGGACCACTGGTCTTCTCAAGTGTCATCCCCAGTCACCAAGCAATGGTAGAAAAGCAAAAGGCCAGGACACAGGACTGTTGCCAATCACAATATTTCCCGGGGCTGGAATGTTTGTTTGTGTCCCTGGAGGATGCAGAGTTGACAAAGGGAAAACAAACTCCTCCACATCCCAACACAAGCTGAAGAGGATTTCCTTCTAGGCAGCCCTGTGTCACCTCCACTCACAGCCCAGAGCGGCCCTGGGCAGGAGTGCTATGTCCAGCTGAGCCATAAATCTGCCTCCTCTGACAGCACACAGCCGCGCACAGCAAACAAACAGAGCAGGTCCACCAGGGGGGCTGATGTCGAATGCTCTAAGCGAAATAACACTGTTTCCCTAAAAACAGATAAACTAAAATAAATACTGAAGTGTTCCAAAGCAATGCAGCCAGCCACTTCTTCCTGTGACTCACAGCGACCTCAGAACTTTTTTAGGATGACGATGGGGCAGGAACTACTTGCTTTTTTAGTGGATATACTCTTTATATCAACTCTGTGAGAAATTTAAAATTATTCCCATTTTGCATATGAGGAGACTGAGAGTCACAAAGCTAAAAAAAACTATGAGAGTTCACATAGTTTGCCAATGACTTTCGAACCCTGCTGAGAGTCTAGAGGCTAAAGTCAACGAAGGCTGACTGCCTAGAGTCAGTTCAGGTCTCAAATGTCGCTCTACGGGCCTTTCAACCAAGGTACAAAATTCACTCAAGGTTTCTGGGCTGCAAACCTCCGTCTTATTTCTTTCCAACGAACACCCAGATACCACTGTAATCAATTCTAAAAATTTACAGTAGGTACGCTTTTAAACAATTAAAAGATTAACAATACCACATGCTGGTGAGAATGTTAAACAATGGACACTCCTACTGGCGGGAATGTTAGGACCAGCACTTTGGAACACTGTGTGGAATTATCTACTGGAATTAGATAAATGCATACCCTATGGCCCAACCCCCACAGAAATGCAAATACATTTCAAGTATAAGGCCATGGTGATAGTAGCATTATTCATAATAGTACCGAACTCCAAGCAAAACAAATATCACCAAAAGTAAAACATGGGAGCCCTGGCCAGTGTGGCTTAGTTGGTTAGAGTGGTGTCCTGTACACCAAAAGCTTGTAGGTTTGATTTCCAGTCAGACACATACCTATGCTGCAGGTTCTATCCTGAAGGAGCACATACCATAAGGCAACTGGTCTATGTTTCTCTCTCACATCAATGTTTCTCTCTCTGTCTGTCTGTTTCTCTCTCTCTCTTTCCTCTATCCCTTTCCCTCTCTCTAAAATCAATGGAAAATATCCTCAGATGAGGATAAAAAGGGAAAAAAGTAAAACATGTGAGTGTTGCTATCTTTATGCTATCTACATATAGAAAATCTATATATATAAAAGGCTAATATGCAAAGTGTCCCCTCGGGAGTTTGACCAGGAGACCGGGAATTTGATCGCTTGCTATGACATGAACTGACCACCAGGGAGCAGCGTGGAACAAAAGAAGGCCTGGCTGGCAGCTGGAAGGCCCTGATCAGCCCTGATTGCCAGCCAGGCCTAGGGACCCCATCCATAAACAAATTTCATGCACAGGGCCTCTAGTAATACTATAAAAATTTTAAAATAAGTGAACTATCGTTACATTCAATATGGACAAACCTACGCCAAACATAATGTTGAGGAAATGAAACCTAGTATAAAATAATACATAATGAATGAATGACTTCATTTACCCAAAGTTCCAAAACAAGTAAAACTCATCATAGGCACAGAGGTCAGGGTAGCAGTTACTTTGGGGAGGGGCGTGAGCCCAGGGTCTTCTTGGTGCTGTCATGTTCTAGTTCTGGATTGAGCCAGTGCTCCCCAGTGGATGGACCTGACATCATATCCTCTGTACACCTGTGAGTATGTGGCTCTCTCAGATGCCAGCAGCATCCCTTTATCCACGGCTTCACTGTCAGTAGTTTCAATTTCCTTTGGTCAACTCACAATCTGAAAACATGAACTCACCGATTCCAGAAATAAACAATTCCTAAGTTTAAAACTGTGTGCCTGTATGAGCAGTGTGATGAAATCTCACATCATCCCCCTCCATGCCACCTGAGACATAAACCATTGTCCAGCACCTCCACGCCGCATATGCCACCCAACCACTTGTCACTTAGTAGCCGTCTCAGTTATCACATCGATGTTGCAGGTACTGGGTACCGCAGTGCTGTGTCCATGTCACCCTTATTTTACTTAGTAAAGGCCCCTAAGTGCAAGAGTTAGTGAGGCTGGCAACTCACATTGCCACAGAGGAACCCTAAAGTGCTTCCTTTATGTGAAAATGTGAGTACGGGATGGTAAGGTATTTTGAGAGAAAAAGGCCACACTCACAGAACCTTTATCACAATATATTATTAAAATTGTTTTATCTTATGAACTAGGAGCCCAGTGCACAATATATTGTGCACTCGGGGGGTCCCTCAGCCCAGCCTGTACCCGCCCAACCTGCAGCCCGCCACCCATCCATCATGCCCTGCCTACCCCACACACACCCCACCCGCCCATCGTGCCCCGCCCACCCCACACTCCCCGGCCGGTCACCTGCCCCGCATGCCCCAATCACCCTGCAGCCTGCACCGCACCCGCCTCCGCGGTTGCACTGCCAGCCTCCATCTTGGCTGAGTTAATTTGCATACAGCCACTCTGATTGGCTGGTGCACGTGGCTTAGGCGTCCCATAGAAGCGGCCAATTTCAATATTACTCTTTCATTAGAGTAGATTATTATTACTCTCTTACTGTGACTAGTTTATAGATTAAACTTTATAATAAGTATGTATGAATAGAAAAAAAAACATGGCATTTACAGGGTTTGGTATTATCGGGAGCTTCAGGCATCCACTGGCAGTCCTGAAATGTATCCCCCATGGATAAGGGTGATGACTGTACCTCCTCTCCCTACTCTCTGAAAAAGAAGTAAGGAAATTGCTGAAACTTGTAAATCTAAACCAAGTTTTTATGGCTTGAACAAGAAAAAAATTGGTACAATGTAAGACATTCTTACACTGGCTCAATATTCTTAACATACAGAAACAAGTTTACAGAGAAACTGCTTCAACATTATTTTAAACAATGTTTGTATTCAACAAACACCTCCAGACTGTGGTATCAAAGAGACACACTTGCCATCCAGCAAGAACAGGCGTCCAGTCCGAGCTGGTTTGGCTGAGTGGCTAAAGCATCTGCCTGTGGAACAAAAGGTCCCAAGTTCAATTCTGACCTCTCTCACATCGATGTTTCTCTCTCTTCCACTCTCTTTAAAAAGCAGTGGGAAAATGCAGCAGGTGAGGATTTAAAATAAATTAAAACTGCACTTAAAAATAAAAAAAGAACAGCCGTACATACAGTACCTAGGGTTTGAAATTAAGTCATTCAGTATTTTGGCACAAAATACACTGAGTCGGTATAAAACAGCATTCCATGTTCATCTCAGCATTACCTCTGACAGCCATACGGGCTCTATGCAATATGGCCCATACATTTGTGGTAAAAAGCTAGTGCCCACCCTGTGTCCCCTGGCCAGCCAGAAAGGATTCTAGCGTTCTTACAGCTGCCCAAACAGAACGCGCCAGCGCCCCCTCGGGCATGGCCGCGCCGGAAGGTGCACAGCCTGACTGGAGGAGCTTGCTTCTTCTCCAGCCCCTTCACTGGGTTAACTGGCAAATGACTTCACACCCACCCCACGCTCACTCCTTCCGAGCCCTCCTGACCTCCCTGCCCCTCTGTTAGGTCCCTTCATCTTCTGCTCCTTTAGACTGTTGCTCCTCTCCTATTCGCTCTTCACTCAAATTGTCAATCTAGGCTAATCTGCACAAGTATTCGATTCACCACACAAAACATCATCTTTCTGCTCATCTTTGATTTTCTAGGACAAAGGCCAGTGTCTGTGCATGGTCGGTGCTTGATAAAGTCTTAACAGACAAGTGAATAAATGCTCTCTTACACCAACAAAAACAACAAGAGGCAAAGCACTTTCTGTCCTTCCCAAACCAACAACCGCAGCCCCGTGTGTTTCAGGGGGGATCCGGGCATACCCTCGATGGGGTTTTAGACGCTCAAGCTGACTTGCCTTGTGAGCCTCATCTCCCGTGTGGAAAGGCGCCCAGAAAGGCTTGCCTAGATAAGGAGAAAGTGATGTCTAGACAATTCTGCCTCAGCCTTCTTCTGGGAAAACCTCCAGCTACTTCACTGAACCTCATATAACCAAGTCATAGTTTACATTTCACAGATTCCTCACGAGGGCTTTGGCATCTTTGGAGAGGAGGGCTGGGGGGCACGATGGTGGGAGGAGGGGGTAAACATCTGTCTTCAGAGTGGATTCTAACCAAGTGATGAGTACAAACAATTCTAGCACAACTAGGATGTCGCCGGTTCCTTTATCAAGTCTGTGGTCGCCAAACAAAAAGCAGGTCTGGCCAATGGAATGACGACAAAGGAGTGAAAAGTGCCTAATCATGATGTAATTACAATGTTTTATCTGGAAATCACACAGGAGAAAATCACCCAGGTTTGAAGCTGGAATTATGGGTCTCATTGTCCACACAAAATACAAAAGACTGGCTTTGAGCGGAGCTGTGCAGGGAGGTGGCTCTTGGAACCCTGCACCCATTTCCATTCTCCTTCCCGTGTAATTCCCCACCTCGTTTCCATATAATTTCCCTAGCCTTCCTCCCATGTGGCCACCGGGAAAAATCCTGACCAACGAGTTTAAATGCTCCAGTTGCGTGCACTCCTTCGTTTTCTGTTCATAACCCATCGCTGTGGCTGACCTTCTATGCCTCGTCTCTACACTATAAGCTCCCGTGGACAGGGACGCGTCTGTCTTTCCCAGGCAGCTCAGAGCACAGGCCAGCCTGATGTGGCAAGCAGACAAACAGGGAGAGGCTGGAGGGATGAATTCCTTCCTGTAATGCTGTGAAATAACATGAAACCCCAGAATAACCTTTTGAACTCCCATGACACCATGCTTCCAGGGACAGGGAGAAGGGTTATTCCTGATTCCATCCTGCGCAGCCAGCACTGGGCTAGATCCACTGGCTGAGATGCACTGGAAAAGACACACAGACAGAAAACTAAGTGGTCTCTGTCCAGTCAAAAAAGTATTCAACACAAATTTATAGAAATAAAAGTCACCTCGAGCATGATACTACTTACCCAGCAAGCATTTTCCTTTACCTCTTTGAATTAACTCAGTGACCCAGCCCATCCCTCCCAGGGTGGGAGCTGCTAGTATTGTTACTCTCAAACCCAAGTCCTCAAGCAACACTGAGCATGCACACGGAACTGTACGCACACTGTCTGCACTGGAAAATGACAGGCTCTTGAAGATTCCTGATGCAAGTTAAGAGAAAATATAAAACAAATAAAGTCATTCAACACTACTTTGTGCATTCTGCATGGCTGGCTATAACAGCAGAAATACCTTTGTGTATGTGCTATGCTGAGCATCTTGGGAAATAATATTAAAAAGAAGGCCTTTCAGAGACAGCAGCGAGATAAGAAGGCCAAGTGCCCAGATAGTGCCTCAAAGGGCACTTGGAGGAGCCCGGATATCCTTAGCACCAATGCAGCCGAGAGGTGAACTGATAACACAGGACACATCTAACCATGGCCTTGCACGTGTTTTAGAAAACAAACTTTCCAGTAAAGACAGACTCCATTCCTCTCCCCCCCAGACCTTCCCGTCAGGCTTCCTTGGACAGAGTTTTGGCCTGATAAACACCATGAGTGTTCCGCTGAGCCAGGAGAAGGACGGTGACATCAAGGGGCTTGGTTAGAGCCAGGCGCTGAGCGGCCACCTGAGCCACCCACTGAGTTACTTGGTAAAGGTGATTCCTCCAATGGGGACAGTTTCCAGGATCTGACTTAACTAAATGGTTGTTTTTTTTCTACTTTCCCTCATCAGTAGTTTCAGGATAAGAAATAAGCACATTTGGCTTATTTGTCCTAATGGACACTACTCTGAACTACATTATTCAAGTGCACTCAAGCTTTTCCAGGAGTTACACGCTCTCGCACACATGCACACACACACACACACACACACACACACACCACATATACTTTCCAAGTCAGTTATTTAGGAAGATGAGCTTTGTTACATCAAAACATTGGTTAAAAAAATCATGACACAGCCCTGGCCGTGTGGCTCAGTTGGCTGAATTTCATCCGCTGTACCTACAGGTAGTGGGTTCGATTCCCATCAGGGCATATACTAGAATGCAGGTTTGATCCCCAGTGGGGGCACGTATGATAAGGGAACCGATTGATGTTTCTCTCTCTCCCTTTTCCTCTCTTTGAAATCAACGGGAAAATATCTTCAGGTGAGAAATTAAAAAAAAAAAGAATCATTACACAACGGGCAGAGAAATTAGGTTTCATCTTAGGAACAGCCAAGAAAGAACATTAAAAGGATATCAGTTTTTTTTAAATTCTGTGTATAAAAGAATGAAGTAATTTATTTCAAGGTCTGTCGTTAAAATAATGACAACCCACGGTAAACTGGGCAGTTTATAACTTCTCCATAATAATTAGTTCTTATTTTAAGAAGAACTCTATGCCAAGCCCTTTTACATGCACTATTTTATTTAAATCTCACACAATTCCTAAATGAGAGGAAAATTCCATGAGGGCGGGCAGGAGCTTTGCCTGCCTTTTTCACCCGTTTATCTTAAGATCTGGTACAGTGCCATGCATACAGTAGCTACCTAATAAAATATGTTGACTAAAGGTCACCTTTATTTTTTAATCCTCATCTGAGGATATTTTCTCCATTGATCTCCAGAGACAGTGGAAGGGAAGGGGAGAGACAGTGAGAAATATCGACACGAGAGACACATCAATTGATTGCTTCCCACACACGCCCTGACCAGGGCCCAGGATCAAGCCTGCTACAAAAGGACACATCCTTGACCAGAACTGAACCCACAAAGCTTCAGTCTTGGGCCTATGCTGTAACCACTGAGCAACTAGCTAGGGTGAAGGTAACATTTTTTATATGTTAGACAAATGCAGCTCATAAAAATTTAAGCAACTTGTCTGAGACACAAGGCTGCCAGAGGCAAATGAAAGACAGCAGGATTGCTGAGTCCTGGCATATAACCACTCTGCGAGCCTGGTCCTTCTAATGTCACTTTTAAGAGATATGATGAGCCCTTACGACACACCACCCTGCAGACAGAAACAAACACGTTTCACCCAGTGACCATAACTGCCCTGACCTGGCTCTCACTGTCATATCTCTTTTACAGTAAGGTGACCAGATGTCCCTCTTTTGGCAGGACAGTCCCAATTTTTAACAATTTTTCCCGCATCCCTCAGCGTTTTAAAAAAGTCTCGATTTTTGGAAAGAATGCATGACAAGCTAGGGAACAGCGGGAGAACGCGAAGGGAAGATACGGTTTTCGGCAGCCAAGCGGTCAATGGTGTCCCACTTTACCAATGTTAATATCTGGTCACCTTATTTTACAGTGAAACTCTGTGCCCAATAAATAGCTTGCCATCCGAGACCCAGCGGGAAGCGGGTGGGGAGGAGGGATCTAAAGTACTTCAGGACCTGAGAGAAGCCAAACCACTGACCTAGTAGCACAGCCCACACTGTCGGAGGAAGTGGCCTCTACTGCTAGCAAAGGCAGACCCTAGGGGCAGTCCCAAGGGATCACCCTGACCTCCATACAGGCCTCAGACCTCTAGGAGAGGGAGCCAGACTGAGAAAGAGAACTTCACAGAGCTGATGCCCCAGCCAATTGCTCCTGTCTTACCAAGGGACATGAAGAAGGGAGTCTCCTTACATCCCCCAAAATCAATCTCCTCTCTCTCTCTCTCTCTCTCACATACACACACACACATACACACACACATCAATCTATTTCAAAGCCCCCACCCCACTCTCTCATTTGCTCCCACTCTTAAGGCTCCATGAATTGCCAACAAGTTCATACCAAAGACTACCTGACCCTCCTTACCTTCCCTCCCTTCCAAACTCCAGGTTACTTAGCGCTAATTCGGCGCAGGCAGATTTTCTGAGCAGCTGCACATCTTTATCTTCCTAAACAGAATTCCTAAGAATCATGCAAATCCTCACTCAGGCTTACCCTGGATTCTCTTTCAGGGGACTCCCTGGGGATGTGTCTGCCTTCTGAAGCCACCCCAAGTCTAGCAGATTTACAGTACCCACTTTTTGGATGTGCAGCCAAGAAAAAAAAATGCAAAGAATTTCACTAAGAAGTTGGAAATATCTGCACCCAACTCACCTATTCTGGGAGCTGATGTTACCAAAGGCTGTTTCATGAGACTAGCCTTGCTCTAAAACCATCCAGAGAGGCAGAACCTACTGCCTATATTTTTCTTAGCCACAAAACAGATGCAGGGTGCACATGACTTTCCACTGAGCATCTTCAAAACAGATGCAACCATCTGACAAATGTTCCCTCCGCCCAAAACAACAGTCACTGGAGACTAGACAGGCAACCCTGAGGTCACTGAGTACTTTAAAAACTTTTCCATCCTTTGCATCCCACCCTCATGACTTTTGCCAAATCTGAGTGCCAATTCTACTCTCCCATCTTAGCTTAAAAAAAAAAGTTTCTTTTATGCAATTAAATGTTCTTTAAATGAAAACTATGTATCACCTCTATAATGAGGCATACAGAATTAGCTGCCATAAAAATAAGGTAACTCTAAAAGCAAACACAATGGAAGCCAAATAACATGACTGGCTATGGCCCCACGATTACAAAGGGAGCTGAGAGGAGCCCATGTTAGGGGTGAGGCTTACATTGCCACCTGGAATGAACGGGAAAGGGGAAAAGGACTGAATCGGGATGAAGGCAGGAACTACAGTGAGAAGACAAAAGCTGACGGCTTTGTTTCAATCTCCTCTTCACTGCCTGAGGAATACTCACGCCATAGCTTATTTCTCAGACACATGACTGTTAGCAAGGCCAAAAGTTTCACCCTAAAGCAATCAACTGGGGCAAGGCTTCTCTTCAAAACACCCAGGTCTATGAGAGAGTCAGTGGCCATATTATTTTTCTATTTTCCATTTTCAACAAAAGATTTTGGACAGCAAGCTAGCAGTAATTTTCTAGCATCTGAGGTATTACACAGTTGACAGGTGATGGCACTGACAAAACACCCGAGGAAATTCTGCCCGGCTAGGTCAGCCAGAACCCCAGACAGCAGGAGGGCCTGGACCTGACATGCGAATGGGAGGGAATGTATGTTAGCAAATATGAAAACAGCAAGGTGTTCCTTCCTCTGCAATACTGACCTTCAGCAGCTCAAGGTCACACCAAAGTGTTCAAACCTTAGGTGTTTGTACCTATTTCCCAGAGTTCAGTTGAAAAGTTTTCCAACCACAGAAACACTGTCACCTTATAGAATCCTGAATTTCTTTATTTTGAGATTTAAAAAGAAAGACCAACACCTGGACACTGTGACCACTGGAGTGCAATAGGTGTGTGATTAAATCTCATTGCTGTCACTTACTAGGCCTCCGTTTGCTCATTAAAAGTGGGGATAATCTGCCGAAGGCGGTCTTGAGGATCAAATGAGGCAATGAACTTAAAATGTCTGGCACAGTACTAGGTTCACAGTGGCTTAGACCCTAAAATCCATGAATAATATTAGTTTCAAGAAGCCACAAAAACCCATGAAACTAAAATTAATTTAGCACTTACTATATGACATGTACTATGTGGGTAATATGGGTAGACTCTGTTCTAAGTGCTACTGATGTACCGACTCATTCAACCTCTCAGAACCCATGAAGTCAGCACAGATGGAACATGGAGGCACAAGGAGGGTTAACAGCTTGCCCAAGGTCACAGGGTTAAGCAGCAGAGTCAGGAAGGAAACTTAGACGGTCTGGCTCCAGAGCTCACACTCCTAACCCTCTGTGCTGTGCTGCCTCTAAAATGCCAGAGAGAAGTCACCAAAAGAGTCCAAAGTAATGAATGAGAGATAGTTAACACACTAAAACAAGCATACTAAAATATTTATGGCAGAATCTGATAGCAGGCACATGGGTGTTTCAACTTTGCTGTATGTTTAAAATTTTTCACAATAAATGTTGGGAGTAGAGTGAGGAAGAGTCCAAAATATCAATTCTTGCTCCAAAATGGCAGACGCCTCAAAAGAGGATCTGCCAATAATGTCATGGTGAGAGCATTTATAAACCACGTCCCAGATAAACTCCACAGGCCACAGAATCAAGTTACAGGTGGCTCCCATTGGGGCCGAAGGCTAGGAAAGACAGGGAAGCACATGGCTGGAAACCCGGGTCCTAACCATCTCCCCGGTGGGAGCGTGAATGGAGATGCTGGGCCAGAGCAGTCATCTGGAAACCGTTTCTTGACACTGTACATGCAACCAGATTCTGCCTCTCCTGAAACGGCTCCGAATGCAGTGGTCTGACCATGCCTATCTCTAAGTGCTGGCAAGCACCCAAGACAAGTGAAAAGATTTCAACTTCTCGGGCACCACAGATGAGAACCAGCTCTTAAAAGTCTCCCAGAGAATGAAAGGGAAGAATGGGCGAGGAAGGGGTTTCACCCAAAGGCAGCTGGGCCAGCAATTAACAGGATGGAGGTGGCACAGAGGGAGAGAACAGGTTTGTGTCTTCCCCAGAAGGCACTCGTGGTTTGTGTTCTACATACTTGGATGAGATAAACACTTCAACGGAAGGCCTCCCACCTTCTAGGCTGGGTCTGGTGCTGGACAGGGAAAAGAGAAATGGGAAGGAAAGGATGATAAGGAGTAAGGGGGTAGAATTTTAGGCATGTCCATGTAGAGTTGGTAAAAGTAGAAAATGGTGCATCATTTTGGAAGTGCAATTGGGCAATGTAATAAAAATACAAAATGTATTTACATTTTGAACCAAAAAAGCTAGTCCTGGGATTTTACTTTGTAAGTACAATAATATGTGCATAAAGATGGGGGTCCAAGGATACATTACTCATGGCAGCAGTACTTGTAAAAACAAAGGCTGCAAGAACCGTATGCTCAGAGGGGCTGGTTAAGTGAATTATGCATGGAGCAGTCAGATGAAGGTGAACTCCAGGTCACTGAGAAGAATGAAGACAATCTCAGTGTTAATGGAAAAGGGGATCCAAAAGAGAGTTGTAAATATTACTAAAAATAATGAGCAGAGCCCTAACTGGTTTGGCTCAGTGGATAGAGCGTCGGCCTGCAAACTAAAGGGTCCCAGGTTCGATTCCGGTCAAGGGCATGTGTCTTAGTTGCAGGCATATCCCCAGTAGGGGGTATGCAGGAGGCAGCTGATCGATGTTTCTCTCTCATCGATGTTTCTGGCTCTCTCTCCCTCTCCGTTCCTCTCTGTAGAAAATCAATAAAATATATTTTAAAAAATAAAATAAAAATAATGAGTAGAAACTGATATATACATATCATCAAAATTACATTTAGTACACACACACACACACACACACACACATATACTAGGGCCCGGTGCACAAAAATTTGTGCACTCGGGAGGTCCCTCAGCCCAGCCTGTGCCCTCTCGCAGTCTGGGACCCCTCTGGGGATGCCCACCTGCTGGCGTGCCTGGTCAGCCTGGGTGAGGGGCTGATGGCTGTTTGCAGACTGGCAAGTCCCCCAGTGGGGTCCCTCACCCCATTGGGGTGTGGCCAGCCTGGGTGCAGGCCTAAGGGCTGTTTTCAGGCTGCCCATAGCACTCATTGACCCAATGTCTCAGCAAGGCTGGCTGGAAGCAGGTTTCTGGGGTTTATTTATCTTCTATAATTGATACTGTCCTTTAAGCCGAGGCTTAGGCAGGTAACGAAGCCTCCTGTTGGCTTCAGCTCCGTGGCTTCTATAATTGAAAGAATGTTGCCTGAGTAGAGGCCTAGGCAGACAGTTTCCTCCATCGCTGGTGCAACAGAAGCCTGCTGTTTGCTTTAGCTCCAAGGCTTCTATAATTGCAACAATGTAGCAACTATGTTATTGCCTGAGCCTGGAGAAGCCCAGCCGGGGCAGACAGTTTACTCCTGGTGCAACAGAAGCCTCTGTTTACTCCAGCTCCATGACTGCCGACCTCCATCTTGGTTGGGTTAATTTGCATACAGCTGCTCTGATTGGCTGATGGGCGTGGCTTAGGCATCCCACAGAAATGGTCAAATTCAATATTACTCTTTTACTATATATATATACACACACACACACACACACACACACTCTGTTTTCTATTTTTTCTGTGTATTTTTTAAAGGAAGGAGGGAAAGGGAAGAAGAACAAGAATATACTTTAACAGTATAAACATTGTTTAGACAATTCTATTTAGAAGTGCAGGAGTCTGGGAATCAGAATGTTCATTCTGTACACTTTTGCAGCCTCTGAATTTTTTATTCTGTATCTTTACTTCCTTATTACTTTAAGTAAAAGTAATTATATATGAATATACCAAATTAGACCACTGAAAGGGTATTTTATGTAGCTTCACGATGTATTTATTGTATTGTTTGAATTATTTCCTAAGGAATAGTGACAATTAGTGGCGAACCCTCAAATACTGTACATGTGTGTAGGATGTTGAAGCTCACTTTCATATACATAACTACTCTTGATTAAAATCTCCAAGACAAAAATGTGTCATTCCATGGACATTCTATCAAGGATCTCTTGAGTTATTAAAAAGCAAAGTCTCAGGCTGTTGATTTTTGGAAATCAAGTTGATTCATAAGGTTTCCAAATAATTAAAATCTAGTCTTCTTTAAAAGCATAGGCCTCCCTTTAAATATATGCAACACAGGTGATGCAATGCAGAAAAAAAAACCCTCAGACACTACACCTGCCTGCTGAGCTGGTAAGATTTTGAAAAGGCATTTTACTGATGCCCTTTAGTTGCCAGTAAAAACATGTAGGACTAAGATCATCACCAGCCAAGAGGCCACTGGTGAAATATGATGAGACTCCACTGTTTGTGTAAAATAATAGTTGATTCATACGGAATGTAACAATTTATTTGGAACTTAGTCAAAACATTTCTATAAGCTTGCTACAGCTGAATGCCTACTACTAGTATATGTTAGACATTTCATAGGACTCCCTTAAATTTAACATCCAACTAGAATATAAAGGAAGGAGTTGCTAAATAATTTGCTGTATTAGCAACACTGGGCAAAAGACTGAAACCCAATTCAAAATAATTCAAGTGAAACAGTGAAGTTGTATAAACTGAGGTCCTTCCCTGAACCCAAGCGAAGGAAAGAGAGTGGAGACTGGAGCTTCATGTTCTCACACTGCACACCAGCTTCTTCTCCACACCACGCGCATGGCTCTCCGGCCCTGTCCTTATCTGTGACAATTTCAGCAGCAGGGACAGATCTCATGTCTAGAATTGGGAGCACTGGGGCCATCTTTGCTGTGGGGGCCTGTCCTCAGCACTGTGGAGTGTTTCGATGACTTGACTGCAGCACCTCCCACTTCCCCAGCTGTGAAAATCAAACTGTCTCCTGACACTGCCAAATGCCTCCAGAAAGTAAAACTGTCAGTGACCTAGAGTAGCTGAATCACTTGTTCAGTCTGCTTTCCCAAGTGCTAAGGGAGGGCTCTGACTGGCTGGCTTGTTGTTCAAATCTAGACAAATAAACCATAATTTATTGCAGGCACAAGATGACACCTGATAGACTTGTGGTCTATCAAGGAGACAGGTTCCAGAAGTAGAGAGCTGCCCTCTACCACGGCTATCTGGCTTCCCCTGACCCTCTCCAGTCAGCCCTGTCTAATACAGCAGACACTAGTGGCAATGAGTCACTTGAAATGCAGCTATATTTGAAATTTGAAGAACTGCATTTTAAATTTTATTTCACTTTAATTAAGTTATATTTAAATAACCACAAGTAACTTATGGCTACCCAATAGGACAGCACAACTCTAAGTATTGAGAGATTTCAGGTTTCTTTAGAACAACTGCTGGGACATACAAGGTGCTAACTATTTGTTGAATGAATGAATGAATGAATGAATGGACAAAGCTGGACCCGGAATCTGGAAAGGAAAAGATTATTAGGCAAAGTCAGATGGCTCCAGTCTGGGGAATCGGGAAAGTGGCTGGTCCAGAAGGTGGAGAAGATAAAAAACGCTGTGCTTGCCTCCTCTTACACCACATCAAAATTCAACTAAACCACAGAACCACCGTCACTGCGAACTGCCAGCTGAACAGAATTCTATAACAAAGACAGACATACAGAAGAAGCCAACACGAGACTGTAACTGGTATGAAGGGCAGAAACACAGAACAAGCTGGTCCCACACCCACATGTGGCAGCTACAGATGTCCTCCCTAAGAAGCGAGGTCCCCCAGCCCAGGGTTCCAGTGCTGAGAAAAGAAATCCCCATAATTCTGTCTGTGAAAACCAGCAAGGATAGAGGTGAGTCAGAGGCAACTGGAGTCCCAGGTGTTCCTCTCAAAGGGCCCATACACAGAATTCCGTGGACTCAGTGGCTCTAGCTCCAGCACAGAGCCAGCAGCTCCAAAGGCACCAGAGACACATGAGAAGGAACTGCACTGTCCAGCTTCGGAATGAGGACTGGAGAGGCAGCTTTCTCCCAGACAAAAGGGCTGGCAGAGGCCACTGCTCCTTTGCTGAGCCCTCCCCCAGCAGGTGCAAGCCAGGGCCACATCTGAGTGTTTATCAACCTGGCTAACACCCTTAATCCTGCCCTGTTGATTCCCTGGATCCCACCCCATCCAACATATAGTGCACCCAAGTCACTTCCAGTGGGCTGTTCTGTACAAATGCCTGGTCTTGGCTCATGGTGTGGACTTCCCAAAGGCTCACAAACCCCAAACAAGCAGCATCCAGCCTCAGCGTGCCACAGAGCTCAGGTAAGTAAGCCCCAAGCCTGGAAATAGCAACAGCCAGCTTCAATTGGTAGCTTAGCCTCTCCAGGCACCTCCAAGCCCAGGAGAAGTGGCAACTATCTGAAGATCACTATGTAGCCCATACTAGGTAGCCCTGTGCCAGGGCAAAGGCATTGGGTGACCACAGCTTGTACCAGAAACCCTCCCAAGAGGCCCCAGAACCAACATACCTGGTGGCCAGCTTTACACCATGCCAGAGAACCACCCAACCACCTTACGCAAAAGACACACTCACAGGTGCAGTCAGCAGGCACCAGAGCCCTCTTAAAGCAAATCTTGCTTTGTAGGGTCAACAGCTATAGTCACGGTCAGTCCTCACAGCCAATCAGCCTCCCACTAATGTGCCAACAGCAATCAAGGCTCAACTACAGTGGAGAGAACACACAACCCACACAAGGGACAAACCTGAAGCACCCAGCTCAGGTGACCAGGGAGACTGCACTATGGGACCCACGGAGACCTACTACATAAGGCCACTCTACAGAGCCCAGGAAATGTAACACTTCCACCTAATATATAGAAACAAACACAGGGAGGCAGCCAAAATGAGGAGACAACATAACCCAAATGAAAGAACAGAAAAAAAAAAATGGAAACAAGCAATCTACCAGCTGCAGTGTTCATAACACTTGTTACAAGGATGCTCAATGATTTCAGTGAGAACTTCAACAAAAACACAGGAAACATAAAAAGGGAGATAAAAATCATTTATAAAAAACAGAAATGAAAAATACATTAGAGAAAATCAACAAAAGATTAATTAAGTACAGGATCAAATCAGGGATTTGAGGATAAAGTACCAGAAAACTCTCATGATTAAAATGCTAAAAGGTTAAAGACAAAGAAAATCTTAGAAGCAGCAAGAGAAAGACAGTTATGTACAAAGGAGCACTCATGAGACTGTCAGTTGATTTCTCAACTGGAACTTTGCAGACCTGAAGGGACTGCAAGAAAAATTCAAAGTGATAAAAGGCAAGGACTTACAACCAGGATAACTCTACCCAGCAAAGCAATCATTTAGATTCGAAGAGCAGATAAAGGGCTTCCCAGACAAGAAAAAGATAAAGGAGTTCATTACCACCAAACCATTATTACAAGAAATGTTAAAGGGTCTTATTTAAGAAGGAGAGGGGGGAAGATTAAAAAAAAAAAGAATAAAATGGCAATAACTATATACCTATCAGTAAGTACTTTAAATGTAAATGGATTAAATGCTCCAATCCAAAGATAGGATTGGAAAAAAGGATAAGAAAGGAAGACCCTTATATATGCTGTCTATAAGAGACTCATCTCAGATGAAAAGACACACACAGACTGAAAGTAAAGGAATGGGGAAAAAAAATCTCATAAAAATGGAGGTGGAAAAAAGAAAAGCTGGGGTTAACGATACTTAAAACAGATAAAATAGGCTTTACAACAAAGACTATAATAAGAGACTAAGAAGGACCCAGCAATTCCATTTCTGGTATTTAACTGAAGAAACCAAAAAAACTAATTCAAAAAGACACAGGCACCCATATGTTCACTGCAACATTATTTACAAGTAAAGGCCTGGTGCATAAAAATTCGTGCACTGGAGGGGGTCCCTCAGTCCAGCCTGCCTCTTCTCACAGTCTGGGAGCCCTCAGGAGATGTTCCATGGAGAGTGGACCTAAGCTATAGTCTGGCCAACCTCTGCAGGAGGCAACCCACCTATCAGGGGAAGGGACCGCCTCCAACACACCTCTGCTGCTGCACTGCCAGCCGCTGTGACTGCCTGAACCTCAGCCCTCACAGCCACGGTGACTTGCCTGAGCCTCGGACCAGCCCTCCCAGCAGCAGCTGTCATCCAAGACTTGCCTGAGCCTCAGGCAGCCACTGCCGCTTTATCCAGAAGAACATCCAAAAGTACGTCCAGAAGACGTCAGCTCTAATTAGCATATTATCCTTTTTATTAGTATAGATAGCCAGGATATGGAAGCAATTTAATGTTCATCAATAGATGAAAAAGAAGTAATGCATACACACAATGGAACAGTACTGGCCCATAAAAAGAATGAAACCTTGCCATCTGCAACTACATGGACCTTGAAGGTATTATGCAGAATGAAATAAGTCAGATAGAGAAAGACAAATGCCATATAATCTGACTTACATGTGAAATCTAAAAAACAAAATGAAGGAACAAACTCATAGATACAGAGAACATTTTGACGGTTGCCAGATGGGAGGGGAGGTTGAAAGGGTGGGTGAAAAAAGTAAACGGATTAAGAAGTTCAAATTGCTAGTTACAAAACAGTCACAGGGAATACAAAGTATGGCATAGGGAATATAGCCACTAATATTGTAATAACTATGCATGGTGTCAGAAAGATATTAGATTTATTGGGGTGACCACTTTGTAAGTTATATAAATGTCTAATCACTATGTTGCACATCTAAAATTAATATAAACTTGTATGTCAACTGTAACTGAAAAATAAACATTTATTTTAAAAAAAGAATCAGGAAAATGGAAGTAAACCCAAGTGTCTATTGATAGATGAATGGATAAACAAATTTGACACAGACTTAGAATGGATTATTACTCAGCCCAAAAAGGAAGGAAATTTTGACACATGGATGAATCTTGAAGACATCATGTTAAGTGATGTAAGCGAGTCAAAAGGTAAATATTTTATGATTCTATTTATATGTGGTATGCAAAGTAGTCAAATTCATTGACATACAAACCAGAATGGCTGTAGCCTGGGGTTGGGGGTGCAGGAAGTGGGAGATAGTGTTTGAAAAGACGAAAAAGTTCTGTAGGTGGATGATGGTGATAGTTGCACAACAATGTGAATGCAATTAATGCCACAAAAAGACCTGTACATTTAGAAATGGTTAACATGGTGATTTAAATGTTATGTATATTCTACCATAAAAGGAAAGAAGGGAGGTCAAGGGAGGATGATAGGGAGAAGGAACAAACCTTAATGCTTAAAGCTTTCTTGGCTCTTTGTACCACTCCTGTTTTAAGATTATACACCCATGCTCTTTGCCACAGACCTCTGCAGTGCTTTCTGATTTGGATGGAGTGCGCTTCTCTGCACCAGGAATGCCGCGTTTGACCATGCAATCTGCTTTGGCCAGTGAACGTTCCCAGGCATGACAAGCAGAGGCTTCACGTGTGCTCTGGTAGTCCAGCTAGCCCGCTTGTACTCTGGGAGTCCACCATGAGCAGCATATATCAGAGGAGCTGCTAGTCAGAGAAGAAAGAGGAAAGAAATACAGCAAACCCCAACCCAACCTCATAGTCCGGAACCAAGACCATCCTGACGAAAGCCACCCACAAACCTATGACTGAGAGAAATACATCCTTGTAGCCTATGGGTTTGGGAGCAGTTTGTTACAGAGCAGGTTTGTAGCAAGAGCTACCCGATACAGTGAGTTTCCATGGGCATGACTTTACCACCTAGAAAATGGTCAAAGAATAATGAATACTTGCCACAAGAGTGCTTAAGTATCAGCTTCATTCTAGATTTATAAATACTTCTGTTTTTTAAATATGCAGAGTGGTGCACATTTATGAATCATGATTTAGAAGGCACACCGGGCCTCAGAGCCTTAGAGAAGGTGGGCCCGTGTGAAACTGTGCTTCATTCTTGAGGACCTGTGGCTTATGGTTGTAAGTGGTGCTGAACCTGAGAAAACAAATCCTGGCACCTCTCAGAACTCCATGTCATCCCTGGAGACCATCTGACTATAAAAGGATCCAATTTGAAATGCCCCCAGAATCATTTCAGGCCTCACTCACATGCTCCTTTTAAAATTTCTCCTTTCGGCAGCCCCTGGCAGGCACTCTGAGCTGGCAGCCAACATACTCTACTATCTAAGACCCTTCACCCAGAAAGGAAATTAAATCTGCATCCAAGTCAAGCAAATGTGTTTATGCAATTCAAAAAAAGCCAAACCATGAACACTCAGCGGGCTCACAGGAGCCCTGAAATCATGCACAGGTCCGTGAGGCTGACTCAGGTGCCCATCACAGCATTGCAGCCCACAGCTCCTTCGAGGTGCACAAATTCATGCACTGGGTCCCTGGTGGTTTAAATAAAAGGGTGTTTCTTATTCCCTGTTCTATATAAGATTCAAAAAATAAAACTTTCTTTAAATATTTATTTACTTTTAAAACTCAGATTTAATTCTAAGAAAGTGACAATTCAAGTATAGTTTTATGCTCCTTCAGAACATGGACTGTAGAATTTATGCAGTGTCCTAGGGCAGAGTAGATCCTCAAATGTTTGTTGAAAGCATGCAGAATGCGATGGGTGGATGGACAGATGGGTGGGTGTGTAGATAAACTGACCAGCCTTATGCTACCAGTTGTAGTAGCTAGCTACTGCTGTATAACAAATCATCCCAGACTTATTGGCTTCAAACAACAAACATTTTAGGAGGGTGGGCAAATGGGTAAAGGTGGTCAAATGGTGAGAAACTTCCAGTTATAAAATAATGAAGTCCTGGGGATGTAATGTACAGTATGGTGAATATAGTTAATAATACTCTGTTACATATTTGAAAGTTGCTAAGAGAGTAAATCTTAAAAGTCCTCAATACTTAAACAAAAAAGTCCTCAACACACAAAAAAATTATAATAGTGACAGATGTTAACTACACATGGTGATCATTTTGCAATATATACAAATACTAAATCCTTATGCTGTACACTTGAAACTAATATAATGTTATATGTTAATGGTATCTCATGCTTTCTGTGGGTCTGGAATCTGAGAGGCTAAGCTGGGTAGTTCTGGGTCAGGATCTCTCATAGCTTCACTGCAGCCCACCCCAGGGGCAGGATCTGGAGGATACTTTTCCAGGCTCATTCCCACAGCTGCTTGACAGGGCTGCTGTTCTGCACCACACGGTCCCTCTCCACAGGGATGCTCACAACATGGCTTCCTCCAAAGTGAGGGACTCGAGGGAGTGGGGGAGGAAATATGCCCAGAAGGAAGTCTTTTATAACTATCTCAGAAATGACATGCCATCACTTCTGCCATCACTATGCTATTGTTCACACAAATCAACTCAGAGTGTGAGAAGACTATATGTGGGTATGAAAAACAGTCTGCAGGAACCACTGGGGACATCTTGGAGGCTGTAAAGTTAGAAATCATCAGATCTTCTAAATCCTGAGCCAGACTAAGACCATGAAAAATTGACACAGCATCACAGGTAGAGTTATTTTTGCTCAGTTGCAAAAATATATATGAACCATTACTCTCTATAAAGATAAAAAGAGTAATCTATACTAATAATAGAGGAATATGCAAATTATCTATGACACCATTACAGTAATAGTAACAACCAACAACAGGCTGCATGGGGCAACCAGGCCGGCAAGGGGGTTAGTGAGGGAAGACCAGATGTCTGAATGGCAGGCTGCATGGAGCGACCAGGCCAGCACAGGGGTTAGTGAGAAACAATCAAACGACTGAACAGCAGGCTGCATGGGGCAACCAGGCCGGCAGGGGGAGCCGTTGGGGGCAATCAGGTCGACAGGCAGAGGCAGTTAGGGCTGACAGTGGGGGAAGTTAGGGGCGATCAGGCAAGCAGGCAGGTGAGCAGTTAGGAGCCAGCAGTCCCGGATTGTGAGAGGGATGTCCCACTGCCAGTTTAGGCCCAATCCCTGGGATGGGACCTAAAACAGCAGTCAGACATTCCCCTAGGGGTCCCAGATTGGAGAGGATGCAGGCTAGGCTAAGGGGACCCCCCACCCCCCGCACGAATTTCATGCATCAGGCTTCTAGTATCTATAAAAGAATATATTTCTACATTATCCATGAAAAATATCAAGTTTGGTTTTCTTCCTGTTCCAAAAATGACTGAAATGCTCTTACTACCTAATTTTCAACTCATGGCAATCTTGATTTCCATCCTAAAAACTCAGGACCTGGCACAGCAAACAAATTTCAAAAGTGGCAGTTCTCTTTTTCAAAAGCACAGGTTAGACCTAAATGAAAAAAAATAAAATAAAGTTTAGACCGCAAAATGGTCTGTTACCTCTAAACCCGACAGGCAATAACACTGTAAGTAAGGAAACGCTTTTCGGAAAAACCTATTCTGAATTGGAAGGTGGATTTTGCATCACGAAAAGCTTTGCACTGGTTTCTCTCCGCTCCTTCTTCATTTGTAATCAAGTGTCACTCAGCCTTGAACTAAACTTAAGTCCTAACTGACAGATGTTGACTCTCCAGATTCCAAGCTCTTCCAGGACTAGACCATGCCTGCGGGTCACCTTACTTGGCAAATTCTTCTTCATCTTAACTGTTTCCAGAGGATGGTAACAATGGACAGCATGAATTAATGCAAAGTACTTTAAATTATATCTCTGAGCTGGAATTAAGGAAAAGCAAATGTCAGGCTAAACACGGCTGCCCCTAAATGAGAGGGTCTCCATGCAAAGGGCAGACTTTATTCCCAGCTGCTTCCTACCCTGCTTCCTTCAAAACTGCCCTTTGCAAGTGTCTCACCATAGTTCTCTGAGTGCTAAGAAGCCCAAGCCCTGGTGACCTCACTGCGTCTGTCTGTGTGGCTGTCTGCCCAGCTGCCCTTCCCTTGCCAGCCTGTGTGACCCTGTGTGAATCACTGAGTCAGAAGGTCCTCACAGTGGAAACAATCTCCGCTAACACCTTCAAATGATGGCATTTACTGTACATGATTACTAAACAGGGGATTGGGGGGTGGTGCGGGTGTTAAAATGTAGGCCCTGCAAAATTTATTTAAAAGGCCTTTCTCACAGATGAGTTTATTGATGGTAAAAAAAAAAAAAAAGTTATCATGATCTAGAGTTCATTACTCTTGCACTTGGCTTTGTTACTCTTCTGAACCAAACTTCATTACATACAAGAACCGATCGAGACACACTTAGCTGAAAGGACCGAACTATGAAGAGGCATTAGAAGCCGCGCAGCGTGAACCTAACTTAGCCGAAGCTTTATTACCTGGGGCATCCTCAAACATTCTTCGTGTTGTCTCTTACAGGTATTTCTAAGTAGAAAGCGTCAGAATATCTCCAGTTAACAAGAGGTGAAGACCGCTCCAGCAACCCTCTGTCCAGTTCCAATTCTAGAAAACCAAGATGTCAACTAAAGCACTTCCCCCTTAGCCTCTTAGTGATGCTCGATGGTTCACTTCCATTCACTCTGTGCTTCTGGTTGCTCAGCAATGGAAAGGAGACCAGAGGCCACCACAGAGCCTAACCCTGTGGTCCGCGGACACGTCCTCCCCGACACCATGCAGGGAAGGTTATCAGCATGGTTTCCAGTGCTGTCACCTCAGCCTGCAGGCACTCTGCCTGACTGCATCATGTCACTGCTCAGTGCGAGGCCCAACACCTTTACAATAAACCTCAAGCTCATGGCCAAGAACCACAAAGCCCAGCACAATCCACACAGCATGTCTTTGAGCCGTTTGCCACTTTTGTGCCACTGCAGCCACACTGGTCCTCTGGCTCTTCCTCACACTCAGCGTTCTTTTCTGCCTCAGGGACTTTGCTGGTGCCTCTCCCTCTGCACCCAGATCACCATAGGCATCCTGGGAATCCAGGTTCTGCCCAGATACCTGCTGCTCCCTCCCAGGGACCCTCCTGACCAGCCGGTCTCACACTGCATCCCACGTAACCCCATCACTAGCTGTGATTTTTATCTGCATGGACTCATCAATATGCCTGTAGTCCACTACATGGGTACACCCAAGAAGGTAAGCTCTATAATAATAGCAGTTAATAAAAACTAAGATGTATATTTTATATAAGACATTAGGTGCCAGGAACAGTTCAAGCACCTTAGTTCTCACAACAACCCGACAAGGCAGGTAGCATTACCCTCATCTTATAGATGAGCGCACCAAAGCACAGAGGGCAAGGAACGCTGCCACGAGGTGGTGAAGCTGGGATGGATGCAGACTCGAAGTGGGTGGCTCCAGAACCCCAGCTCCTACCCATCCCTCCCGCTGCCTTCCCAGCAATCAGGACCTTCTCTGTCTATGGGGCTGAGTCTGCCAGAGCCCAGTGCTGGGGAGAGGACGGCACTCACTCACCTCCTACACACAGCCCACTTCCTTCCGTCCTCTTGGCCCCAAATCCTTCCAGCTCAGGGACCTACCATCCACCCCACCAGTGCTCGCAGCTTCTTCACTGCAAGTGTATCTGAAATCACACAGCACAGTGACTCAGCCCTACATTACTTCACTCCCAGAGCAATGATGGGAAGGATTCAAAAAGCATCTCTCCATTCAAATATCCATTTCACTGACTCATTTTCTTTTTAATTCTAGAAAAAGGAACCAAGTTAGAGAGGACAGCCAGTTTGTGCTATTTTTGTTTTGTTTTGTTTGCCACAGTTATACACAAAACTCTAAAGATCTCTGGAACAATAAATAAGAATTGAACATTAAGCCCAGTCCAATCTTCTTACAGTAATTTATCCAACAAGGCACAGCCTCAGCCTCCAAGCCCTTCCTGCTATTCCAGCTCCCATTTGGGCCACACATTTCTATCTTCAGGAGATCACATTCCCAAGGCTGGAAGCAGCCTGTTGCTTAATCAAAACTCGATCCAACAAAAACCTTCCTAGCGGCCGAGCTCAGTTCCTCATTTCCTTCGGGAGCAGCTGGCTGAGAGCTCACTGGGACGAGTGGTTTCAGCTATTCTTACTCTCAGGGTAGCACTATTTTTCCTCCAAGCAGCGTAGCCCGGCAACCCCATGGAAACCTGATTAACTTCTTTGGGGACGTGCTTATAAACTCATAGCTCTCTTCGCTTCAGGGAATTTTAATGGTGCTCCTCTGTTTCACAACAGTCTTAAAATACCCACAGAAATATGAGCAAAAATCAGTGCTTCTGGAATATTCTTTTTTTTCCCCTGGTTCTTATTCTGTTTTCAGAATGCAGGTCAACTTAAGAACTGGAAATTATACCTCACCTCTCTAAAGAACAGCTACATTGATAAACTTGATGAGTCCTGGCCAGGTAGCTCAACTGATTGGAGCATTTTTCAGACACGCCAAGGTTGCATGTTCGATGCCCAATCAGGACACATACAAGAATCAACCAGGGGATGCATAAATAAGTGGAACAACAAATTGATGTTTCTCTCTCTTCCTCTCCTCTAAAATCAATCAATACATAAAAATTGTTTTTAAAAACCTTAACATTTTTGAAAAATAAACTTAATGATATGGGGTCCAAAGGAGTTCTTAGTAGTGAATAGCTTGTGTGTTAACAGGACAAGACAAGTACCCCAGTCTGTGGCAGGCCAGCTTAGGTGATCCTAGCACCAGGCTATGAGACCAAGGAGACAGGAACAGTCTCCTTATAAACTGTGAGCTCGGCAACATCCCAGGTTCACCAGCTCTTTCAGTCCCAGAGAGTCATCTTGAAAGTATGTGCTGGGACTCAAGATTAGCTGGCCTCCGAAGGAGTCGGTACACACTGACCACCATTCCTAAGAAAGCTGCCCAGTCTTGGGCCCTGGGCAAGAGCATCCCTGAACAAAACACCAGGACTGGGATTACAGTGCAAAGAGCAAGGCAGGGGCGTACAAGGGCAGGTAGAATCCTCACTGTACTGAACACTTGATATTTTGTTCATCATAAACTTTTTCATTAATTTTCTTTTTTTTTTTAATATTACCTTGATTAATGGAGTTGTTGGTGCCCCTCAACGTTTGTGCCCAAAGCAAATGTCTGCCCTGACATCCTATCTCTCTGGATTAATTGCTCACATCTTAAGCTTCGTGTGTCAGTTGACTTACTCATCTCTACTGTGTCATACAATTGAATCCCCATGACAACCTTATGAGGTAGGTACTTGCTATTCCCTCCATTTTACTCAGGATACTGAAGCACAGGCAGGTTGCAGAACTTGCCTCAGGTTGTACATGAGTAACGGCAGGGACTCTGAGCTCCACCCTGAAGCCGCTGGAGTGGAATTTGTAGCTTGTGCTGGAATTCCTTGGCAGGTAAGGTCACAACCCCTTAAGTGCAAGGCCTACCTTCACCTACAGAAAGGGCAGCCAATGAACACAACATAACACTTGAAGAATAAACCAAAACAGCCTGTTGGGCTATCACGAGCTAAAGGTAAGTAGTGTCACACTACCCTTAAGAGAATATTTAAACGAACAAGCTTCTCAGGTTCCAATTGCCATCTCAAATATGGTTAATGAACCACAGGAGAAAACAGTATCAAATCCAGAATCTGAGCCAAAAGCAAACTTGCTGAAAGCCTCAGAAAGAGGATCCACAGGGAAGGTGGAAGGACCCAGGATGTGTGCATTTGCACCTGGGGAACATCAAAGCGAGAGCTAATTTTAGGACTGGCTGGCCTGTTCCAACCTCTTTACCTTAATTACATACTTCTGATCATAGAGCTTCGAGATTGGCCCAGATTCAGATGCAAGAGACAAATTTGGGTGCACACCCCAACTCACCTACGGATAAAACTAGCATAGGTTGTGAAGGTATTTATAGAATCTTTTCAGCTGAACCCAAGGATCTCTCCAAATAGTAATTCTTCTGCTAAATCAATAATTTTTTAAAGTTAATTTAATATGGGTAAAATCTGGACCACATTCTTAAAAAAAAACATGTCATAAATAGTATATAGGTTGCATTTCATGTGCCAATTCCAATAAATTAAGAATAACTTTGTAAACAAACCTACCTCTGGTGGGAAAAGATGCCATGACTGATCAGCATGTCTGCCAGAGGCATGGGGAGACAATGGCCAATGACGTATGCACATCTAATCCATCTGCTTCCCTCCCCTACACCCTTGCCCTTACATTGATTATCCAAAAGTCAATGAAGGATGGTGAATCTATGAACTAGGGTCTTTACAAATAACTGCAACATTTATACCTTCTTCTTGACTATGGACCTAGGTCAAGACACAGAGCATGTTCAAATGGGAACTATTTTAACTGTTTTTGCTTTAACATGTCAATTTCCCGTCCTCTTGGTTTTCCCACAATGTCACTATCCTTGTCACCTGAACTCAGAGATGCAAAACATGAGCCCAACTGGGTCTCTACCAACTCACTGTCTGAACTCACTGCCCTCTTGTGACCATAGCCCCATTGTTCTGAGACAATATGACATTTCCTCCAAACAGGCAGTTAGTAAATAAACAATCAAATACTGGAAATAAAGTTTATTTTAGCCTCCCAAGTACCAGGGAGGGAAAGGCAAGAGAGTCCTACTTAAAACAGCTTATTAGTCTTATACTCACTTCAATAATCTTTGAGCCCACTGAACCCTTAGGAATGTGCTATCTACATGAATTTTCAGAAACTTGAGAAAGACATGCCATTTCCAACTTTGCCCAACTGCATATCATGCACATTTCCAACAAGGAGGTGCCTGTACACCAATTGGCCCCAAGGAGCCACCTATATGTGACCACATGATCCCTTACCAAGTTGCCAACTATGGGCACTTGGACCATTCTTAGTCAGAGAGATTTAAGTTCATGAACAAAGTCTCGGCTTGAATGCCATCTCCTGCAGGAAACCTTCCTTGACCTGCACCTGCTGCATCGATGATGTTCAGAATACCTGTCTGGCACATGCTCCGGAAGCACTCTCAGCATGTTCGAGTTACACGCTCAGGGTGATAGCATGGCGGTCCAATTCATCACGGAAGCCAAGAGTCTCCCAAAGCCTTTCGAAGGGACATGCTCAGTAAATGAGGAAACTCTGTGCTTGCCATCAGCACCAAAAGTGGGGCTGGAAGGGCTACTACAGAGAACAGGACTCAGAGGTAAGAGGCCTGGGCCTCAGCCCCATTCTGACTCTAACCATAAACAAGAATTTCCGCTATCTGCCGGGTCTGTGTGGCTCAGTTGGTTGAACAACCTCCCATGCACCAGGAGGTAGCCTGGTTCAATTCCTGGTCAGGGCACACACCCAGGTTTCAGGCTTGATCCCCAGTAGGAGGCATACAGGAGGCAGCTGATCAATAATCTCTCTCATAAATGTTTCTATCTCTCTCTCCTTTCCTCTCTCAGAAATCACTTAAAAATTTTTTTTAAAAAATAAAAAAAGTAAGATAAAATAGCTCCATCTTTTAAAAAATAAAAATAATTTCCACTATCTGTCCTAAAGTTGCTCCATCTGCAAAACACAAGTAAAACCTCCCCTCCTTTCCACAACACTACATTACCCTGAGACCACAATGGCATATTTTGGAAAAACTATTTAAAGCTTTTAAAAAGGGGGATAAGGGAGATATAAACATGAAAATTGGCCATCACAGTTTCACTAAGCACTTCCCTCTGAATAAAGAAAACTTTTAAAAAGTAAAGAAAACCTTTAAAAAGTAGTAAGTGAATGCTAGGTTCAGAATCCATGAATGCAAAACCCCATCTTTCTATTAACCACTGGATTCCCAGTACCCAGCACACTGCCTTTGAGGAAGGCGTTTAATTCCTACTTGTTGAATGAAGGAGCAAGTGGAGGGAAGAATGAGGATGATAATAATAACAACAAATATAAATGACAACATATGAAGTACTTCCTGGGTACCAGGTTCTACTCAAAGCACTTTCTATGTATCAGCACATTGAAATCTCCCACCTTCTAAACTGTACCTATGGCACTTACCTTCCAGGCTTAGTACCAACCAATACACCCATTTTACAAATCCAAAAACTGAGACAGAGAGAGAGGTTAAGTAACCTGCTGGTAAAGGTACCCACATAGGAAGTGGCTGCTCCAACTACTGTTTCTGTCCACACTAGGAATTGCATGAGTGAGGGCCTGAGTGAATAATGAAGGAGGGTCAGAGAAATGATTTATTTAAAACGGCTCACTAACCCTGGCTGGATGACCCAGTTGGTTGGAGCTTTGTCCCATACACCGAAAGGTTATGGGTTTGATTTCCTAGTTGGGGTGTGTACAGGAGACAACCAATCTGTTTCTCTCTCACACAGATGCCTCTCTGTCTCTCTCGTCCTCTCTCTCTAAAAATCAATATATCTCCATCCAACCTCAGGTGAGGATTTAAAAATAGAAAAAAATAAAATAAAATAAAGACCGCCCATCAAAGCATTTCAGCTTGATTTTTAAAAAAACACAATACTTACCTAAAAGAAACTGTATTTAGAAGAGGATTCAAATTTGGACTGATGCCGCCTAAATCTCATCTGCTCAAATTATTTTCATCCAAATGGTGTGAGCAAATTTTAAAAGACAAAAAAGTCCTGAGTTGCAGTGATTTGGAAGACATTTCTGAGACAGCACAATACTCCACATTCTCTGGATAAAAGGACTTCATTTAATTTTCACAGCTTCAAAGTGGACCATAGCCAGTAACTACTGAAGTTGAAAGCAAAATGAGGGAAATAAGTCACATGTCCACATAAGAAAGAAATGCAAATGCAGGAGTGGGCAAAGGCAGGCTTACAGGTGTTCATACAGAAAAAGGCCTGCAGGTTCTGGTTGTCGCAATAGCTTTATTAACTCAAAAGGATGCAAGAATAAACTGCTTCCCCTACTCACAACTATAAGCCTGCTTCTGCCCACCTGCATTTATGTCAGAAAGCGAGCAACTTTTTCTTTATGTTTCCTGATTTCTCCACTTCCTTATAAAACTCCATGCATTAAAATACCCATGTTTTTGGCTGTTCAAAAATGTAAAAACATGTTTATATGATAAACCTTGCACTCTCAGGACCTATCCTGAGGGCTTTTAGTCCTGGGGCTTCAACCTCAGGCAGCTGGCAGATTCTCGTTCTGAGTTTAGATAGAGTGACTATAACCTACTGACCGGGCTGAAGGTCAGGTCCACTACGCTCACTACACCTTCACACATGAGCCCCATTCCTGGGCCATCCATGCTCTAAGACACTGATAATGAAGACTGTTTATGAAACCGTAACTATCCAATAATAGTGGCCACTCCACATGGCATATTACGTATGCATTAGGCATAAATATTTAAAATGTAACATCACTTTGTACAGCCGTGCTTCGGCATTCTCCCCTTTATGAATGCACGACGGAAATCTCCCAAGGACTTCAAACTCTGCCGTGACCTGTCTCACTGGCCAGGAAGGGAAGGGAACCGAACAGAAACCTGCCTTTTGTCTGAAGCTGCACTTCACATGTGCAATCTCACCCAAGTCAAGGAGCATTCGGCTATCCCGAGGGTAGCCCTAGGGAGAAGCAGGGGGTGGGAACGAACCAAAGGCTGGTCTTGGGCTGAAAGCTCATGGAAATTCTCTAAGTCAAGCCCGCTCCTCAGAGCCACTAGGAAAGGCCAAGTGCCCAGGGAACCGGGCCAAGAGGTGCAGGCACTGCTCTGCGGAGTCAGTACAGCTCCTCCGGAACAGCGCTGCAGGAAAACATCCCTGTCACTGCTGGTTCCAAATGCCACGGTGAAGCTTGCCATTCTTGCAAGGTCAGGAGGTGCCGAAATGCAGGAGAGATTAAAGACCTTGGACCCTAGAGGCAGACAGAGGCCTCGCCTACAAGACTGGGGCAAGGACGCAGCTACATGTAAAAGATATGCACCATCTTTAGAGCATTTAGTACGTGTCTCATATAACATTTACAAGTCCCTAAGTGGGCTATTACTGCCCCAATTTTACAGATGATCAATTTGAAGCTTAAAGAGACTAAGTCAGTTGCCCCATGTCAACCAGATGATTAGTGGAGAAGTAAAGATTAGAGCCAGAAGTCAGCGGAACTCCAAGATCATCCTCTTCGTGGCCTTATTTCACCACAGCTCCCCAAAGGCACACCATGGGCCACACAGCTCACCTGCCTGCCAGAGCAGCCCCGTCGGGTAGCACTTTCAGCGACGCCCGGAATGTTTCCTAGCCGGGCTACATGCGGCCACTGAGCTCTGGGAAGTTGGCTAACGTGACTATGAAATTAAATTTATTCTTTTATTTCATGTCATTGTAATTACTTACATGTAAGTACCATACACATAAGAGAAGGTAAGCTTAGAGCACACGGTATTCCTTGGCAGGGCCAGCAATGACGGGCAAGCGAGCGAGCACAAGGGCTCCTGGCCCCTGCTCGTCCTCAGTGTCCCGTAGGGGCCCGTGTACCAGTTTTCACCATCACTGAGCCAGGCTGAACCTCAGTTATGAATTGGCAACTCTGCACTAAGTCCCCGTGTTTCCCACGTTATCCTTTTATTCTCCATGTCCCCACGTACTGTGTTATTACAGTCCATGAAACTATGGCTCAGAGGACCTAAGTAATTTGCCCATGTCACACAGCTAATAAGTGATAGGACCTAGGACTCAAAATGTTAAGCTTGTAACTCCCTTAAAGCTAAACCTTAGCTGCCGTCACTATTTACTGGTATCAAATGAGGGAAATTCCTTTCCCTACTACCTCATATTGTTATAATGAAATGAGATCATGGATCTGAAAATGCATTGAAGACATAAGGCAGGTGTAAGTTTTTATCTGGACACTTACTTTAAAGTTTGAAAGGAAGAAAAAAAACAACTTCTCAACTTTTCAGTTTATTACTGTGAACTTACAACATCCCAGTCAAATAAAAATCCTATGTTGGTAAGTAATGGAAATATTCAGGAATGTATCCAAGTCACTCAAGTCTACGCTTGTCTTCAAATTCAAGGTACTTGTTTATGTCTGTGAGATCCCTTTTTTCAGCCGATGGTTCCCAAAAGCCAGCTATTTTCAAGTTGAAGGTTAAATTAGGCATAATTATGTTCTGGACAATGTTAGCAACTGACTGGGGTAAGGGCGGATGCAGGCAGCCCCTAACTCCAGTGGCAGACGGGGAATGCAACGTCCCTTCACCCACATCACTGCTGAGCCAGATTCCTACCAATGATGTGGAAACGTGCAACTTCCAAGGACTCCACCCACAAATGAGGGCAAATCCGAAGCTGACTAACCCACACATGGAGATACAGTGAAAGGGCACCTACCTCTAGACAATGCAGTCAGACCATGCTTTTGTTTAGGTGTAGCTGACAGGTGCTGTCTGCAAACGTCAAGACGAGCCCAGCTGTCCCTGTCTGAGGAGTAGGAGCGGTCCCAGAGTGGCAACGTGGGCTATGTTCCATAATTGTCATTAACAAGAAGTCGTTTTTTAAATCATCACCGCTAATGTCAAATACAGTCTCAAATTCTTCCCAGACTTACTTAATAGTTCTATGTCATGGTACCCTGCAGAAAGTTGACAATAATTTTAAAAATGTATTTTCTCATTTGACCCTAACTTAACTCTGGGAAATATTGATGCTAGACATTAGTCTCTCCATTTGACAACAAACTGAACCACAGCTCAGAAAGATGTAGTCAAATACCAATTCCCAAAGCACTATGTGGCAGAACTGAGCCTAGGACACAAGTTTGCTCACTTCCATCCAATGCTCTATCACAAAACTATGCAACTAAAATGTCCCTGATGTTGGCACTATTCAGAGCACCATGATGGTTTCTGCCCAACCGTTAAGTCTCAAAAAGGACACTTTTAAGAAGATTAATATAGAAACAGAGTAAAGCATGGGTTAAAATGGGTGGAGACTAAAGACAGCAGGACTGTTTGGCCATATTCTGAGCTCAGTGTTTTCCATTTTGGCTGCACACTAGACTCTTCCGAGAAACTTTTTAGAAAAACTCTCTATGCCTGTATCCCATTCCCAGAAATTTTGACCTAATTGGAGCATCTTCGAACATCGGGCATTTTTACTACCTCTTCCCCCACCACCACCCCGCCAAGAATCTAATATTATGCTTCAGCTGAGAACCACTGCTATAGGTCAAAGGTTGTCCCAACAGTATATGGGCAAGGTACAATTTTTTAAAATATTAACAGTTGTGTGTTAATTTTAATGAGTAATTAGAAAAAGTTAGCTATCATATAAATCTGATCATTTTACATATTTTTACATGAAGTGTAAAAAGCAATTGATTGGCCCTGACCGGTTTGGCTCAGTGGATAGAGCGTCGGCCTGTGGACTGAAAGGTCCCAGGTTTGATTCCAGTCAAGGGCATATACCTTGGTTGCGGGCACATCCCCAGTAGGAGGTGTGCAGGAGGCAGCTGATCGATGTTTCTCTCTCATCAATGTTTCTAACTCTCCCT
>PVJC01005665.1:32422-58243 GCA_004026665.1 Murina feae
GGGGGGGGGGGGGGGGGGGGGGGGGGGGGGGGGGAGGCGGGGGAGGAAGAAGCAGACACAGAGGAGGACCCTGCAGGACTTGCGGTGACCCGAGTGAGGCAGGGAAGAGAAGAGCAAGTAAGAACCAACTGTGTGACAAAGCCAATTCTGCATTTTGCTCCAAGTACTATCATCAGCTGGTAGGTGGGCAATAGGCATTGCACCACAGACAGAAATAGAAAAGTTGGAGATTGAGTAGGTTACTGGTGGAAGACCAACATCGAAATCAACTGCTCAGGCTTGTTTCTTTAAAACAAGGGTCGGGAACCTTTTTTCTGCCAAGGGCCATTGCATATCTATAACACCATTCGAGGGCCACACAAAATTATCCACTTAAAAATTAGCCTGCTATATTTTTAACATTTAATTAACTCACCCCTAATGCCTTGGCAAGCCCAGACCAAATGATTTCTTGGGCCTTATACAGCCTGAGGGCCTGATGTTCCCCACCCCTGCTGTACAAAGAACTACAAATCCCTTGAAATGGTGCCACCTGCTAAGGTTGCCCAGTAAAGAAAGGCCACATGGTAAGGAAGCCTCTCCTCATTGAGCTGAGGCTTCTAGACCCAGGAGCGGAGCTGTCAGGCCACAGTCGGCATGTACGGCATGTTTCACTCTTCAGATTCAGCTGCCAGGATGCTATGATCTGGGAGCCAGTCTGCCTCTGCCACAGGCCCGGGAAGCATTCCTCAGCACAGTAAGGTCTCCTGAAGTCCAAGTGCTGCAAACGACAACCTGCTCAGAAGTGGCTCTGGAAGGAGAATTCCAACTATGAAAACTTACTTCTCTTCAGTCCTATCTGCCAATGTGCAGAGGAACTTAGATGGTACACAGGCCCAGAAATAAGTACCAGTGAGTTACATTTTGAGAAAATTACTTCCTTTGCAACTCTCTTTCGACCCTTCCAATTTTGGATCTGAAGTCACAGGTTGGAACTGTAGGGATTTTTCCACCTAGTATTGGTTGCCTAATTGTCCACTTTAATGAAGGGATGACAAGACTCAGGCTCACAAGCCTGGATTCATATGTGTTATTATAATCACGGCAAATAGTGCAGGGTTCCACTTACGACTGTGATATAAAATACACTTAGCTTTTTAAGTGAATCAGTCATAGGAAACAGGTCGGTTGCATGCATAGTGACAATATGAGTGAGGCAAAGTTGTGAAGGTGCTTTATAAGCGACTCACCATTGAGGACTTTGCTTGAGATGCCATGTGTCACTGTTCTTGTCCAGTGGCATCAGAAATGTGTTTCTCTGTGGCTTCGGTTTATTTATGAAATGCAGGTGTTGGAAACGCAGCATGAGACATCACTTTCTTTTGTTCCCAGGAAAATGAAGCAATAGCTTGGATGAGCTCATCCTAGCAGACTGACTCCTGGCCTGCTTCTGGTGCAATGAAATTCAAATATTTACCCACCACTAGCTCTCAGACTTTGCTCTGACCAATCAATATGAGTTTGGTTGTAGACTCTTCTCTTAGTTGGGTTCTTCCCTATATTGCATGCTGATATCAGCTTTTAAAAATCAATCCCAATGCTATGAGAAAGAAGACGTGTGCAGTAGGGGTAGGTGCCATGGCGATGTGGTGTTTGATCCACAAGTTAACCTCACGAAACCTCCACAGCTTCGCGAAGGTGTAAGAGGACTGAAGGAAACAAGGTACAGATGTGCCTTATACACCAACTGACGTATAACAGGCACTTCGTAAAGGTCAGCTCTTTCAATTTCTTGAATAACAGCCAGTTGCACTGTGAAGAAAACACTGCCTCACCCTGGCCAGTGTGGCTCAGTTGGATGGGCATCACCAGGTGCACCGAAGAGTTTCTGGTTCAATTCCCAGTCAGAGCACATGCCCAGGTTTCAGCTTGATCCTGGCAGGGGGAGTGGAGGAGGCAGCTGATTGATGCTATGTTCTCACATCAATGTTTCTCTCCCTCTCCCTTCCTCTTCTAAGGAAAGAGAAAGAACAACCCACAGCTGTGAGGCAGTTAAAACTCAATTTAAAAAAAATATTTTTAAGCAAACACTGCCTCACCAATGTCCTGATGGAGACATTCACCCCATGAAAAGTCAGCACAGGTATTCGCTCTCCTTTCCCAGGTCCTGGAGCACCATCTTTCAGTATCTGTAATGAAGTAGCACGAACAGTGAGCAGCTTTGTGATCAAAGTTCATTGTGTAATAGTGGTTGTGTCTTGCCTGCCTAAAAGTAACATTTCTCCTTTAACAGTCATCACCTCAATATATAAGGACCATCTAACCATAGCTTCCCAACCATCCTCCCAACCCAAGCACAAGCTTACTGCATCAAGGCATCACCAGGGGACCTTGATAAAATGAAAATTCTCATCTAGCAGTTCTGGGAAGGGGACCGCGATTCTGTAATAAGCTTCAGGCTTATTAAATACCAATGCTGGTTAGTCCATGGACTACATTTCACGTAGCAAAACCCTAAGTAAGTCAACACCTTCCAGGCCAGAAAGTAGGCCAAGCGAAGGAAGGGCACAACCCTTATCCGTTCTTCACAATTCCCTTCTCTTTCCAAGAGTTTGGCCATCATCTCAGCTTTACTCCCAGATGTTCCAGGAGGGAAACGAACATCTAACCAAATATCCCATTCAACGGAGCACAACTACAACAGATCCGATGGAGTTGGTCATGATGACACATTACTAATTAGGTTATTACTTCACATATTTTACCAGCAACCCATCTGATATCAGTCTCCCCACTGACACAACTGACAGTGCTGCCTGCTATTCCACAGGGTGTGGCCGCACATTGGTAGAACAAGAACCCGGGTAACTAGAGGCTCGTGAGTCACTGTAGGAATCCACAGGAAATCGGCACCAAGAAGCCCTGCTGAACACCTCTGGCCAGGAATAACTTACATCCAAGTAGACCACCCATCAGTCATTCAGTCAACATGCTTGCCGGGCGTTAGCCAGGTACCAAGCACACTTGTACCCAAACTGTTGTTCACTACAGCAGCCCTTTCACCCTTGGGAGACACTTCATTATTCTGATCATATTGAATGAAATTCTATCACAGCGAGCCTGTGAGTTAGGAAGTTCAAATATCATCTCATCAGATCCTATGCCGCATAATCTAACATAATGTTCAGATTCCACGAGGTAAATGTTACCTGTAGTTGAGAGATCACATATTCTCAGACAGACACACACACACACACACACACACACACACACACACACACCCCTCTTCAGATAGACAAGTAAAATTCTCCCAAGGCACACAGCTAGTAAACCCCAACCAAACCCGCCTAGCTGCAAGATCCATGCTCAGTCCCCAATTGTGCTCCCTCCTCACAGGACAAAGGCAATTCCTTGCCTACCCTGAAGAAGTTTATCCTCTCAGGAAAGACAGTGAACAACCCATAGCTGGAGGCAGTTAAACTAACGCTTTCAACACAAAATGCTCTAGAACTCAGCATCCAGTGAAAAACCCACTTTCCTTTTTAAAATATTTTTAGCTTTGAAAACAATGTACCGAATATCTTTCTTCCTACCCATACTGGTACACTGGTACACTCCAGGAGAGACCAGCCCAGTGCTGGTTCCCCACTTGGTGCTGCCTAAACATGTCCCAAATGCATTTATTTTAGTATCTTTTTTTATACCAAACTACACAAAGCTTAGTGGCTTAGAACAAACAACCACCATGTCATTATTTCTCGCAATTCTCAATTCGGAATTTGGGCAGCATGCAGCAGGATGCTGTCCTGACTCCCGATGGCATCTGCCTGGGCTGCAGCACCCAAGCACCAGGCCTCTACACTGAGAGGCCTGGGCGCCAGCTAGAATGGCTTACACAGCTGATCAGCAATGCTTACAAAGTCAAGTGCTAAATGTGAGGGTCATGCGGTTCTTGGATGGGAAGCTCCTTCATCGACCTGCAGTAGTCCCCACTTGTTCACGGTTTCAGCTACTTACGGTCAACCATGGTCCGAAAACACTCAATGGAAAACTCCAGAAATAAACAATTCGTACGTTTTAAACTGTGTTCCTTTTTGAGTCTCTCACTTCCTCTCATCACATAGGCATTGTATCATCTCACATCATCACAAGAAGCATGAGGACAGTACCATAAGGTGTTTGAGAGACCATGTTCACACAACTTTTATTACAGTATAATGTTACAACTGTTTTGTTATTGTTGTTGTTAATCTTTTACTGTGCCTAACTTACAAATTAAACTTTAAAATAGATTGTGTATGTATGTACAGGGAAAAACATAATCTGTATAGCATTCAATTTCAACCACCCACTGGGGGTCTTGGAGCATATCCCCGTGGACAAGGAGGGACTATTGCATAACTTTCTGGGGGCAGGAATATTGTGTTGCTCCCCAAGGACCCCCCATGCTTACACACTGCAGGCCCCAGACAAGCACAGAAGGACCCATGCCCCTCTGATGAGTCACTGAGCTTTGGCTTCTCCACGGTGCAGACAGACAACAAGAAACACATTTCACAAAGGCCCTGAGGTAAGCAGCAGCATAAATAACAAACACAATACGGTCTTGGGATGGACTGGCTACCCCGACAGTGCCTGTCCAGAGGGGTCCAGCCAGAGCTAATATTTACAAAGCGTCGTTAGTAGGTAAGTGGCTGGAGCTGTCCCAACACAGAGCAGCCGAGAAAATAAAAACCAGATTTGGTCCCACTGAAAGCTCAAGTTAATTAGAAATTAAAAATACCTTTTAAACAGAACTACTGACAGAAACAAGAAGATATCTCTTCATCCACTGTCCCTGGAGGGATGTATAGCCTCCCTAAGGTTCCATAGAGATGGGATCAGATCCAAAGTTAGTTACTAGGCCTCGAACAATTAATTCCAATCCGACTCCAGCAATAGTTAGGAAAGGAGGGAAAACAACAGACCAGCAAGCACATTCCTAAAACAGCAGACTTAACAACCACCCATAATCTCTTCCAGCTGAGTGTGCAGGGCTCCATGGGGCCTTCCAGTCCCATTTGTAATCATTCAGGTACGATCGTTTCCATGGCACTCAATGTCTACCTAAGCTCGTGCTCTGGGAATCCTGGGAAAGGATTTTTTCAGACAAAAGTTTGTGTACCAATTCAAAAGGCTCTTCTTCTTTCTAAAAAAATAAAATAAATAACTAGAGCTCTAAATATTTGGGCCCTGGAGCATGCAGTGGTGGATTGGAATCTAGGACCTGCCATTCATTAGCTAGGTAACCTGGGGCAATTGCTGAACTTCCCTGAGCCTCAGCTTCCTCATCTATAGTATGGGATAACTAGAAGCCTGATGCACAAATTTGTGCATAGGTGGGATCCAGCCGGCCCACCCTGATGGGGGCTGATTGGGCCATGCCGGCAGGGGGAGGAGGGAAGGGGACGTGGGAGGTTGACTGGCCAGCTCTAGCCCCGATTGGGGTGGGGGGCCCAATTGGGGGCAGGGCCAGCTGGGGGAAGGGATCGCGGGAGGTTGGGGGGGTCCAATCAGGGCCCGGATGGGGCCCGTTAGCTGCCACAGTGCATGTCATAGCAATCGATTGTTCTGGTCATTCCACCATTCCAGTTGCTGAGTTTTTATATATATAGATAATAGCACCCACCTCACAGGGTGGTTAGAAGGATAAAAAAAAAAAAAGATACCACATCTGTCAAGTGCTTCCTCTGGGACAAGCACCCAAGAAGCTCTCAATAATTGCTAGCTACTATTATAACTTGTCTTTTTATACTGCAGCTCACCTAAATTAACAGTGAGACAACTTTAAGGCTCATAATTTCCCTCCATTCAAATCTAACTGAATTTAAAATATACACCAAACAGTAAAAAAGAGATACAGGCACAGCTGCCAAATGGCAAGTAAAAAGCCATAATTTCCCATCGTTGGAATATATTTAGTGATAACTAAAAATGGAGGGGAAAAAATTCCCCAACTTAAAGTTAGCTTCCCAGTCTGACAGTCTGAAAACCAAAAGCGAAGTTTGCCTCCTCCAGCTTTGCTTCACTCCTGCTGTCAAGGTTAGGTGGAGAACGCCCACATTTCCTCTTCTGAGCCAGGAGCAGGCTGCCAGGTAAAGCAAGAGACACTCCAACTCGGGTGGGACACCTGGGACAGTCGGAGGAAGCTTTCTCCCACTCCTCCTGCGTTATTTCCGATGGTATCAGCATCTTGAACTTTGAGAGGGCCCCAGCCAGCCAGGGTGAAAGGTTCACACATCCAAGACCTAACTTGCCTGCATCTTATCAAGCAACTCCTGTGTTAACATACACAGCTCCATGATGTCATCCTCAACACACACCTTGTTAGCTGTTCTAGTCCCAATGTCTCACAGCTTTGAAAACCATCAGCCTCCTGGCTCCTCAATCTGCTCAGTGGAGGCAGAAATTTAACTGGGGTATAATGATTCCTTAGATTCTCTTCTGCAGCGTATGTAGCCGCCAGCTCTTGACACACCCTACACCACAGTGTGTGATCTAGGGGGCACTTAAAAATGTGCATTTGTGCAGACCTCCTCTTGATGGACATCAGATGTCCTTACTTACACGAACCACCATGTGTGTAAAACTTCATAGAAGATCCAAACCACCAAAACCTCCACCAACGTATCCCCAGACCAAAGTTCAGATCTGCCAATGTAATATGTAACTAAAGCAATGTTATACTAGCAACGAAAGAACATCAGCCCTAAAGAATCAATAAAAATGACAAAATATGGCGTATATGACTACATCCCATCTAGTCACGCTCTACCACATCACCCTGCCCACTATCGGAAATCATCTCATTCAACTGAGTGCTTTTGCCAGTGTGCTCACTGTCTGCTTTTCCCTCCACCGACCCTCCAAAAGAGAAGGTAAGACCATGAGAGGAAGGACTTTATTGATCTTGCTCACCACGATAACTCTAGACTCCCAGGAAATGGTAAATACTCGTGTGGGGGACGAGATTATTTCCCTCCTCCTCCTTCTCCTCCAGCCTCTGCGGAAGGAATATGCCGCTCTGATGTACTTTGGATGTGCTGATATGTCAGTGTCATGTGCGCTCTGATGTGCTTTGGATATGTGCTGATATGTCAGTGTCATGTGCGCTCTGATGGCTTTGGATATGTGCTGATATGTCAGTGTCATGTCCGCTCTGATGGCTTTGGATATGTGCTGATGTGTCAGTGTCATGTCCGCTCTGATGTGCTTTGGATATGTGCTGATATGTGTCATGTCCGCTCTGATGTGCTTTGGATATGTGCTGAAATGGCAGTGTCATGTCCGCTCCCAGACCAGCTTCACTGTCTGCACCTGTGCCTGCTTGCCCCTCTAGGGTGCTTCAATTTTGGGCAGGAGAAGAACCTGCCCCAGGACCCACTGCCCTGTCCAGCCTAGGACCCAGAAAGACAGAACATAGCTCCCCACGAATCTGTAGACCCAAGAGTGTGAGAATAACTACTTAATGCTCAATGTCACAGAGTTTCAGGTGATTTGTTACAAAGCATTCTTATGCCAATAGATGACCCATACAGCCTACAGCCAGCTCTCAATAAACATCTGCTTAACAAATTAAATGAATTCACTTGTCATTCACAAATCAACAAAGGAATTGACAATGAAAAAAATTCACTATAGTTGGTACTTCCAAAATCCATTAATTGTGACAATTCTGTGATGTATCAAGTTTTAAGCCTGGTTTTGCTTTGGAATCCACTCTTCGTGTTTATTCAGAAACTGAGTCTTAAGAGAGCAAGGCTGATCTGTTTTTCACTGAAGCCAAAAGGTAAGGACCACCTCTTCCATTTGTAGCTTATACTCAAGCCCCTGATGGTTTGTTTCGTTTCTGCTACCCTCTTCTTTCCTAAAATGCTGATGGAAGTTTTAAACTCGTAAGATACCAACTTTTTTTTTTTAATCTAGTGCAAAGAACATTAAAGCTCATAAAAAAGGAGTCTGTAAACTTTGAAGGCATATAGCTTTGTAGGGTTACTGTTGATCTGTTTCCATTACTTGAGACAGTTAATGGAAGTAGGTCTACAGCTCACTCACACATGGTATTTACAATTGCATCATTTCTTAGCAGCGAATACAATCACATCTAAATGGAGTAAAACCAAGTTATAGCTTATAAGTATCTTTTCATTCTTACCCTTTATCCCTCAAGGTAATGGCTATAAAAAAATTCCCTTTTAATGAAATCACAAGTAGGGGAGAGGAGTGGATTGACAGACAGAAAGGGGATGGGACCAATACATCTGAGAACAATGTTTCCCATCTATGACATTGATATTCTTAATCTGAATGTGCTAAGCATATGAAATACCAAAATTTCCTATAGGCAGATGGTTAAAATTCTTCCCCTTCGCCAAATGTGAGAAAATATGAAAGTACCCAGAGCCTTATGGTGAAATATTCAGTGAATAAAACAAGTCTATTTTAATATATATTTTAATGATTTAGAATTCAGATTAATTCAAAATGTATTATAAGCCACCTGGAAAGGCCATCATTTTTTCTATGTCAGAAAGCGCCTATCAATTTTTGACGTATGCAATAATGTCAGCTCATTCCCTTATTTATTACCAAGTTTTTTTTTGTTTTTTTTTGTTTTTTAATTAAATCTTTATTGTTCAAATTATTACAGTTGTTCCTCTTTTTTCCTTCCATAGCTCCCCTCCAACCAGTTCTCACCCCACCCTCTGCCCTTCCCCCCCACACTGTCTTCATCCAAAGATGTACAATTTTTGTCCAGTCTCTTCCCGCACACACCACCACACCCCTTCCCCCTACCCCGAGAATTGTCAGTCCACTCCCTTTCTATGCCCCTAATTCTATTATATTCACCAGTTTATTCTGTTCATCAGATTATTTATTCACTTTATTTTTAGGTTCACTTGTTGATAGATATGAATTTGTTGTTCATAATTTTTATCTACCTTTTTCTTCTTCTTCCTCTTCTTAAAGAATACTTTTCAGCATCTAAACTAATAAAAGCGAAATATTAAAATTAACCGTTTCTCCGAGACAGGGTAAGCCACGCCCACCAGCCAATCAGAGCGGCTGTATGCAAATTAGCCCAGCCAACTTGGCGGCCGCCACTCACGGACCTGAGTAAACAGCCCTTTCCATTGCGGCAGGAGTGAAAGTGAAGCTGCGCCTGCTCAGCTCAGCTCCGATTAAACTTCCTCTAGCAAAACACAGCTTTGAAACAATGTAACAATCATAGAATCCTCCGGAGCTGAAGGAAAGAGCAGCCCGGGCCTAACCAGTAAAAGTAACAATTGTTTCATTATAGACGCTGCGAGGTGAAGCAAAGGAGGCTTCGTTAGTTAGAAGGCCGCCTTAAAGGAACAGTGTATCAATTATAGAAGATAACCCCAGGCCTTCAAGAAACAGCATCAATTATAGGAGATAAATCACAGAAACCTGCGTCCAGCCGGCCTTGCTGGGATGTTGGGTCAATGGGAGCTGTGGGCAGCCTGAAAGCCCCTCACCCAGGCTGGTCAGGCACGCCAGCAGGTGGACATCCCCCGAGGGGTCCCAGACTGCGAGAGGACACAGGCCAGGCTGAGGGACCTCCCGAGTGCACAGAGCGGGTGCAGGGCGGGACAGCGCAGGACCCAGGACCCGTGAGTGGGAAAGAGGCGGCAGGGTTGGAGGGCACCGGGAAGCAGGAAAGAGGCAGCGGGGCGGTCTCGGCCTGCTTGGTGGTTGCCCAGGCCCTTTGCGGGGCACCAGGGAGCGGGAAAGCAAGGCTGCAGGGGCCGGGGTCCTGCTTGACAGCTCCCCAGACCCCTTGGCGGCACCGGGAAGTGGGAAAGGAAGGCAGCAGGGGACGGGTGAGTGGGAAAGAGTTGGGGCCTGCTTGGCGGCTTCCCAGGTCCCTTCCAGGGATCAGGGAGCAGGAAAAGGCTGGCCTGACCACGAGGCGGGGTTTTCCCTGCTTTCTGGTGGCTGGAGGAAGATGGGCAGTAGGCAAGCTTGGGAGGCAGGCAGCACCCAACCCTGGCCACGCTCAAAAAAGAGAACAACATGCAGGGGAGGGCAAGAGTCTGAGAGATCAACATAGAGGGGATGCCTGCTCCAAGCCTCCACGGTGTGCCTGGGGGCAGGCCCCCTGCAGGTAGACACACACAGGAGGACTGCTCCGAGCCTCAGATGCGGCTGGGGGCTGGTCCCCAGTGGTCACACACACACACACACACACAAAAAAAAAGTGCCTGGCAGACTGGGGCCATCATAGGACATCCACTGAGGGGTCCCAGACTGTCAGAGGGCACAGGCCAGGCTGAGGGACTCCCTCCACCCCGAGTGCACAAATTTTTGTGCACTGGGCCCCTAGTTTCATATAATACTGGTTGGGTGGTGATGAACTCCTTTAGCTTTTTCTTATCTGTGAAGCTCTTCATCTGACATTCAATTCTGAATGATAACTTTGCTGGGTAAAGTAATCTTGGTTGCAGGTTCTTGCTATTCATCACTTTGAATATTTCTTGCCACTCCCTTCTGGCCTGCATAGTTTCTATTGAGAAATCAGCTGACAATCTTATGGGTACTCCCTTGTAGGTAACTGTTTTCTCTTGATGCTTTTAAGATTCCCTCTTTGTCTTTTGCTCTTGGCATTTTAATTATGATGTGTCTTGGTGTGGTCCTCCTTGGATTCCTTTTGTTTGGGATTCTCTGTGCTTCCTGGACTTGTAAATGTCTATTTCTTTCACCAGGTAGGGGAAGTTTTCTGTCATTATTTCTTCAAATAAATTTTCAATATCTTGCACTCTCTTCTTCTGGCACTCCCATAATTCAGATGTTGGTACGCTTGAAGTTGTCCCAGAGGATCCTTACACTATCTTCATATTTTTGGATTCTTTTTGCTTTTTGCTTTTCCGGATGGGTATTTTTTGCTTCTTCGTATTTCAAATCTTGACTTCATTCCTGCAATCCTCTAATCTGCTGTTGGATTACTGTATAATATTCTTTATTTCAGTCAGTGTTTGCTTAATTTCTAGTTGGTCCTTTTTCATATCCTCGAGGGTCTTACTAGATTTATGGAGGATCTCACTAAATTTATCAGCTATTTCTAGAAAATTCTTGAAAAACCTTATAACCATGGTTTTGAACTCTATATCCAGTAGTTTGCTTTCCTCCATTTCTGTCAGTTGTGACCTGTCTCTTTGTCTCTGCATTTTGGCTGCTTCCCTGTGTTGATAGAGTGGCTTTCTGTGCTAGGTGTCCTATAGGGCCAGTGCCTCAGCCTCCCCAATTACCTGATGTGGACACTCTTAATGCACCCCTTTGTGGGCTGTGTGCACAGTCTTGATTGTTGTAGGTATCACTGGGAGGAATTGACCTCCAGGCCAATTGGCTGTGAGAATCAACTGTGTCTGCAGTGGCAGAACTTCTGTGCTGGAGACACCCTTATGGGGCAAGACTTGCTTCAGTGGGGTTTTGGTGCTCACTGAGTCTGCCCCCTGAGTGTGTCCCTTATGGATCTGAGGAGTTGTAATCTGGATGGTCCCACTCTGACCATTGGGTACACTGGCTCTTGGATCTCTAAGGAGGTGCTAATTTAGCTTCTGCCTGAGGCTACCCAGCAGGAGCTACGGAGAGATCTGCAGATTCCTCTTCTTTGTTTGGGGTTTGGAGGTGTCCAGATGAGGCCCAGCTGTGAAGCAATGCAAGCTGCTGTGGGGCCTTGGGTCTTCTTTTGGATGTTCTGGGTCTCTGTGACCCAGCTGCAGTTGGTTAGGTAATTTTAGATTGCAAAGGGCCAGGTCATTCATATGCAAAAGCCCCTGAACACAGCTTGGGTGGGGTGGGGTCTCAGGGAATCAATAGGGTGGAGCAAACAACTATGGCTGATCCTCAGCCCTGCCCTAAGATGCCCTGGGTCTCAGTGTCCTGTGGTAATCACTAAGAGACCACTAAGAGAAAGCCACTCTGGAGTTCTTCCTGATGCCAGATAGTCCAGTTTCTCCCGGTATGAGTCTGGATCCCCAGAGACACGCCTGGAACTGGAGTTCAGAGTTGTCGGGAGCTTGTGACTCCCTCCGGATTGAAAAAGAGAACCGTGTCCTCAGTTGCCAGCACTTTACTTGCATACCTCCTCTGAGTCTCAGTGTGCTTTTCTCTTTCCTTCTAGTTGTAGAATTTCCACTCAGCCAGCCTTCCTGTGGTTCTGGGTGATGTCCATTTTGTCTTTTAGTTGTATTTTTGAAGTAGTTGTACAAGGCAGCAATTTCAGGTGTTTATGTATGCCGCCATCTTGGTTTCCCTATTACCAAGTTTTTAAGTTTCTTTTTAAGGTATAACAGCATATGCTGGCAGTCCACAATCCTCTAATGTCAAGAACTAATTGTTTCTTGTCTTGCAAACGCAGCCCAGTTCTGAGAAGTCAGCACTCCCCCACTGACTGCTGAACTAATGAGTAACTTGTCTCGCTCCAGAGACAAGCCAGTGTAACCAATGAGCTGTGATAATTCCGCCTAGAAGTAAAGAAACTTGACTTTTTAGTTAACCTAGGTAACATACCTTTACAATGTACTCTTGTCCAGTGGGGTTTGCTCTTAGTATGAAAACAGCTTGAAATTCCTTCCTGAGGAGACTTTTAAGGACTCCAGGGAGAGTCAGGGAAGCAGGCTGGGAGATGGAGGTCATGTTAAGTGTTAATCCCTACTTCCCCTTCTCTTTTTCCTACTCCAACTAGACCATCTTACTGAAATAAAAGTAGGTTAAAAATAAAACCCATCTAAACTGACTTGAGACAAAAATACCCCCTGTATACACATTCTGATACTTCTAATAATGGCACAGGATGGGCCTTGTGGGGAATAAACCAAAGACCATCCAAAGGCACCAGATGAGATTCAAGGAGTGCAAACTGGAGTGCAGCACTGCAGTAAGGAAGCAAGTGGGCTGATACAGGCTGGCCTCCAGACGCCGTCTGTGGGGCAAGATGGCACCAGGGGCCTGGCCTGCAGTGGATGCCGCATAAACATTCATTCCCTGCCAGCGACAGGGCAATATCCTGTCTCGTGGGCTCAACCTTTCACATGAGGCTGTTATAAAAGGTCAGCAACTATTTCTCCTCTCAGTCCACCAACCTCAATGGGAATCCAGTACATGCCAGGCTCTGTCTAAAGGGCTTTGAACCCACTGTTTCATTTAATCATCCCAGTGTTCTCGTGGACAGAGGAATAGCAGCTACGGAGTTGCAGGCAGCCTGGGTGACCTGCCCTGGTGCTGGAGATGCAGTGATTTCTCTAATCAGCGTCTGCAGGACTGCTCCTACCTGCCCTTCAGCTTCTGCTCCTGTCCAGTTCAGACTAGTGTGTCTGCTAATCAAAAACAAGGAGTCTGCAGGACGATGGAAAATTTTGCACATCTGTGCCAATTTTAATAGAATAATTGCTCGCTCACAGGCCAAGCTGTGAAAGCCCTTAGAAAAGACGGGCATTGAAAGCTCTCATGCATATAAAACAAAGAGCTAGCTGTATGAGGGCTGTCAAGGTCCGAGCCTTCCCTGAGCCTCTGTACTCTTCCCAACAGAAACCTCAGAGTGATGAGCAGCTTCCTGCCTCAAATCCTGCGAGTCCCCCAGCGCTTGGCCCTCAGAAGCCCCTGCCAGGCCTGCCGCCTGTTTCATGGAGGGGAGTGGGGGCTCAGGAGTAAGAACAACAGGCCGATCTGGCTCAGTGGACAGAGCGTAGGCCTGTGGACTGAAGGATCCCGGGTTCGATTTGGATCAAGGACTTGTGCCTCAGTTGTAGGCTCCCAGCCCTGATCGAGGGCATATGGGAGGCAACCAATTGATGTGTCTCTCTCTCACATATGTGTTTCTCTCTGTCTCCCCCTCTCCCTTCCACTATCTGTAAAAATCAAAAGAAAAAAAATATTGTTGGTTAAGGATTAAAAAACAACAAAAGAGCCCAAGCTGGTTTGGCTCAGTGGGTAGAGCATCGGCCTGTGGACTGAAGGGTGCGAATTTGATTCCGGTCAAGGGCACATGCCCAGGTTGCAGGCTCAATCCCCAGTAGGGGGCGTGCAGGAGGCAGCCAATCAATGATTCTCTCATCATTGATGTTTCTCTCTCTCCCTCTTCCTTCCTCTCTTAAGTCAATAAACAATATATTCAAAAATACAAAACAAACAAAAGAACAAAAGGCCGGCACAGAGACCACGAAGATAGCCTGACAGGACAGGGATCTCACATTGTTTCCTCAGACAAAACATCACTTGCAATAATTAGCTTAGAAAGAAAGCATGTGTAATTAGTATTTTTGGAAACAAAGGGCAAATTGGCAGAAAAAATGTTAGCCTGGGGAGGTGAGATCACACTCAGTTAAATAGCTCTATAATGAAGAATCCCCTATGCTACCAATTTCAGTCACTTGACATTTTGTTTCCTTTCGATGCAAATATGCAGAAGACAATACTACATCTTCCATTTTATTTATAAGGATTCAGGTCTTAGGCAAGAATGAGGGCCTGTTTTTAAGACATTCTGGAGGGGAAGAGCTAGGTAGTCTCCAGCATGACTGGGTCCTCTCCCTGTCCCAATGCAGACTATTTTTTAAAAGTGTTGCCTCTGAGCCCTAACCAGTTTGGCTCAGTGGATAGAGCGTTGGCCTGCGGACTCAAGGGTCCCAGGTTCGATTCCGTTCAAGGGCATGTGCCTTGGTTGCGGGCACATCTGCAGTAGGAGGTGTGCAAGAGGCAGCTGATTGATGTTTCTCTCTCATCGATGTTTCTAATTCTCTATCCCTCTCCTTTTCTCTCTGTAAAAAATCAATAGAATATATATATTATTTAAAAAGTGTTGCGTGTGACTTCCTGCACTTCAAAGCTGGCCTCTCTGACACTTACATGGCACAGGAAGGGCCATTTGCCCAGGGAGATAAATTACAATTACATCTAATGATTGACACTAACAGGAGAATTAGTACAGGGCTGGGATTAACAGGAGAGAGAGAGAGAGAGAGAGAGAGAGAGAGAGAGAGAGAGAGAGAGAGACAGACAGACAGACACAGACAGACAGACAGACAGGAATTAGCTCCATCTTCATTATTAGGGAAAACGTCCCTTTGAACTGTCCACCATGAAGAAATGAAAGAACAAAGCTTTGATATCCGTAAACTGTGAAGATGAACAGAACAGTTGATGCAAAATGGCAAAGGCCTTCCTCGGGACCCAGCATCACAGGCAGGCCATGCACACGTACTCTTCCTTCCTCCCTCCCTTCCCTACCACCCCGCTCTGTGCCTGAACACAGGACACAGGACAGCAATGGCAATCTAGACACAGTGTGAGGGAAAGTGCAGGTTTGCCTGGTGGATTCCTGAGGTTAAAAGGGCAGGCAGGAGAAAAAGCTATTCATTACAGAAGAAGGGGCAATCTATTGTCCTATTATTTGTTTCTATCACTCACAGACAGGTACAACTTTTTTAATGGCGAGGAAAGAAAGGAATACACTAGTTCCCAGGAGTCCTGTGGACGTAGAGCCTTTATTGACACAAGCCCAGCTTTGGCCACACCTTCCTGAAGGACAGTGATGCCGGAAACATGGGAGCCAGAGCCCGGAAGCCAGAGCCCAGCCAGAGCCCAGCCTGAGCCCAGCCAGTTCCGAGCTGTGGGAGCTCAGCAAGTCACTCCGTTCTGAGCGTGGTTTCTACGCAGTAAGCCCAACAGGCGAGGAGAAAGCTAAGGTCCCTTTTAGCCCAAGACTCTTGAGCAGAAAGTGTTCTTTACGGACTACACATACGCTCAGGCTTAGAGAGTGCATCATGGGTAGGAAGCTATGAAAGGACCGGCACACCCAGGTTTACGGGGTATCAGGAAACCAAATGCCTTCTGTTCTTAAGGCTAGCCTGGTAATGGCCTGGAACAAATTCTCACTTTATGTTTGTTTCTAATAACAGTACAGTACCAAGAGAAGGTGAGTCCAACACAACAACCCTCCTCCACCCTCTCTTTCAGCTGACAATGCCACTTCCTTTCCACCTGGGAGACAAGCTAAACAATTCATAAGGTCATGCTTCATGCTCCCAAAAAAGAACAAATGTGGAGGGAGATCCCACTCATATATCCCGCCCCCCCCCCCCCCCCCCACTCTCTCTCTCCCAGTCATTATTAATGCTCCAAAACAAACCACCCCAAACCTTGGGGGTATAAAACCACCATTTTGTTGTCCTGCATTCAGGTGGAAATGGTTGGCTCTACAGTGCCCGCAGCCTCAGCTGAGGGTGACTTGCCATGTGGGTGTGGAATATCTGGAGGCATCCAGACTCACAGTCTGGAGGCTGGCACTGGCTGCCCCTGGACACCTACACATGGACTCTAAGCATGGTCTCTGCATGGCAAGTGAGGGCTCCCTCACAGCACGGTGGCTGGGTTCCAGGAGTCAGCACCCAAGGGGGCAACGCAGACACACATGGCATTTTTGCAGTCTTGCCTCAAACATTGTATTGTGTGACTGACTTCCATCACGCTCTGCTGGTTGAGACCATCACGAAGGTCTGCCCAGGTCCAAGAGGAGGGATATCTGGGGAGGACAGTCAAGGTCATGTTGTCAGCTGAGCATGTGGGATGGGGACAGTTTCACAGCTGTGTCTGGAAAATGCCATCTGCCATGCCACACCGCCACTGACAAAAGAACCCACAAACAAGATGAGTACAAAAATCTGGGTCTCAGACCTCTCTAACTATTGTAAACACTTTACTTTTTTAAAATATATTTTATTGATTTTTTACAGAGAGGAAGGGAGAGGGATAGAGAGTTAGAAACATCAGTGAGAGAGAAACATCGATCAGTTGCCTCCTGCACACCTCCGACTGGGGATGTGCCTGCAACCAAGGTATATGCCCTTGACCGGAATCGAACCTGGGACCTTTCAGACCGCAGGCGATGCTCTATCCACTGAGCCAAACTGGTCAGGACACTATTGTAAACACTTTAACAGACAAAAGATCAGAGTCAAGAGCTAGAGAAATGGGAGTCAGCCAAGGGATCCCAACAAGTTGCCTCTGAAGCCATGACTACAAATACTTGTCCTAGTAACAAGTGAAAGGGTCCTTAACTTGCATATCTTGGTTGTTTCCTTACAGCTCGGCTCCTCCTATATCCCACTGGCATCTAATTTAAGTGCACAAGAGTATTAAAACATCTGCTGACTCATCGTTCCAAAGCTCAAAGTCCCTGAGATGAAATCTATGCAACTATGAACTCATCATGCTAACCAGATTTTTTATTTTTAATGGAATACAGAGAGCAGCTGTTTCTAAAGCAGCCCCACATGCAAAGCCATGGGTCAGGGTTAAGTCACAGCTGATGTGACCTATGACCTTTGGATATGCTGCGGGAGAGACCTCGGTCTTCAATGATGCAGCATCTCACAGCAGTCCTGCTCTCGGGGACACAGGGAAGGTGGGAGAGGAGGTGGTCGACACTGAGCAGCCCATGCCTTCATTTTCAGCACCTTTTCTCTCCTTCTTAACCTGAAAACCATGTTCCGGCCTCTTCTTCTATTTTAAGCATGTAACAGGCCCATTTTTCAGGGTTTCTTGTTCCATCATTAACCAGGATCACCATTACTAACAGATATAAAGCTAACATCCTTTGCCAAGGATTTTACTTGGAGTTTTAAAGTCATAAACTTTTCATAAAGTCACACAAGTGTTTCAATAAAAGACATATGAACTTCACACACACTGTAGTTGTCAACCTGTCCTCATGAGCATATTAACCCTTGGAGCTAAAAATACATATTTTTTTAAAAAAAAGAATAATCATTGGCCTGTAACAACGCTAAGCCCTCACCTCACGTCATTTCGTTAAGTTGTCACAATAACTCCATGCATGGGTGTTGCTGTTAACCCCAATTCACAACAAAGCACAGGAGGCTCTGCCCTTGCTCAGGCCTTGGGTGGGAGTCTGCTCTAAGCAGGCTCTGACTCCTCCAGGCCCCACACAGCCAGTTGGCAATTCACAGATGGCTCCCCACTCGCCTCCCGCTCTTTGAAACGGGAATCTCATGCTGATGTTCACTGATGCCCAACAAGGCCTGGGGCACTCAAATCCTCCCTGCGTTCAAGCTTGAATGAGGAGCCCACCCCTAGACCAGGGGTGGAAGCAGGCGGTGGGGAAGAACGGCTGAAAGCAGGTGGACTTCATGCGGGTTCCTCACGTACACCGCCTCGTGAAGAGGCCTTCGCTGACTGGCTGGACTGGACTGTCCTTCGCAGGCCACCTGCCTTAAAACCCCCATGGACTGAGTTTTGATAACATGTAGCTTCCTCTTCCACATTTCCTGTTTGGGCTCTTTGGAAGAAGAGCCAAATCCCTGCTTTATTCAATCATGAACTGAACTGCTTTTATCCCAAAATTTTTGCACACCACGGCCACCACGAACTTGGTATTTACGAAACATCATTGCCCTCGAGATTTCCAGGCAGCGATGAGGAAGGCACAGAGGAAACAGCTGTGCTGGTCCCCCTCCAGGCTGCGGGGCGTGCAGGAGCCGGGCAGCTGTGAGCCCAGGCCAGGCTCCAGCCAGGGTCAGAGGAAGCCAAGTGCTACCTGTGCATTTAAATGATAAGAGGCCTGTGAGTAAAGCACGTCCCCAGGGAACTGGAGGGACATCCATTTGCTCAAAGTCACCCCTGGCTGGGGAATATGATAGAGGACTCAAGTTCACACTTTTATTCCAGGTGATGATTCATTTAGGACAAATGATGTTACCTTCCTTTCATACCCGTGACGAAGGTAGATTGGAGAAAGCCAGTTCAGCAAACTTCAAGGGTGTCCCCACACTGCAGTGACCTACAGCGACAGGGAAAGGGGAAGGGAAAGGCCTTCCCAAGGTATTCTTTTCTGTGGCAAAGAACATTGCAGTAGTTGTATAGCTGCAAAGGTAGAGGTTTAGGAACTAGTCAAACATGAGTTCAAAAACAAACACATCCTCCTCACAGATATGTGTTCTTCGTCAAGTTTCTGAAGAAAGTGTCAGTTAAATTAATACACACACACACACACACACACACACCAGCATCCTGTGCTCATGTGCAATGGGCACTGTGCTATACCCTCTCTCCAGGGCCCCTTTGGGACTGTGGTGACTGCAGAGAGCTCCTTTCCCTGGGTCACATTCCATCCCAGAAGTGCCTGCACCCAAGGGCCAGTTGACATGACAAGCCTATCACCTTGTCTCAACTCAGGACAATGCTACAGAAACATGTCCACTTCCAAGCCTGGGCCTCTGCGACAACTACCTCGCCCCCCAGCTCCTTCCATCCCTCCTACAGGCTGGCCCCTAGGCATTCCCTATCCGATGTCCTGTCTAGAAATCTCCACCTCAGGCTGCCTTCCAGACAGCCTAACCATGTGCTTCCCCAAAACCCTGGGAGGTCAGCACTGTACCATGTGACTTGTCATGTTTCCAAGGTCAAATCAAATGCGAAACAGCAAAGATCTGAGTTAACTCTTCAAAGAGCTGATTGATACCCAGTAGACACTGGACCTTTCCTTTTGGCTTGGCCCTAACTCTCCCTCCATCACTGACCTACACTGGATGTGCTTTCATTTGTTTTAATTGGGATGAAGAGCCAAGTGGGTGTTTAAAAGTCCTATTTTTGAAATTTAAAAAAAAAATGACAGCTACTGAAACCATCTATAATCGGCTAACCTGAAACACACACCTTAAAATGCAGGCTGTAATCTCTCAAAAACTTAACTGAAACTTTTCTTGGACAAGTAACCAAGTAATGTATTAGAAACTATTTTTTAGCAGAGGGCAAAGAACTGCACCCTGATCCACTAAATTTGAATACTATACTTTCTCTAGGAAACAGTCATTCCAGGTTGTTCTTACAAATATAAATATGGGAAGAGATAGTATTAGAAGTCCCCTATCACCAGCCTTTCCTCAAAACACAAAGATATTAAGGCTCAGTAATAGCCAGCTAATGATGTGATAAAAAGCAGATGGCGAGCCTTTGTCAACTAGTTTAATTCCCTTACAAAGGCTTCCCGGGAATGAGCCATGAATTGGCTGAGAAATAGATGGTAATGGCCTAATACCATTAAATATATCACTAAATGCTCTAAGCAGCACTTCTGAAGCCTCCTGCTGTAACTCCGAATGGAGTCACATGGAATTCGGAATATGCGCCTTCATGGTTATAGCACATCCCTGACTGACCAGGGCAAAGAGAAACAGATATCTGACAAAGGGTGGGCAAGATTAACAAGCCAATAACTGTCTTCTTAGTTCAATGTTTTCAACATCTTCAAGATTTTGACCAGAGCCATTAATTGACTAAGAGAATTTCCAATAACTTTTTCCTACTTCCCAAGGTAATGAACAAAAATGAACAGCGAAGAAATTAGACCTGGAAGGAAACACAAGCTGTCAGGTGCAAGAGTCTTCTGCCTCAGCCTGGCTACTTTTAAATCTTGACTTGTCTGGATTCTACAATATCCTTCAATTTTGGTAAAGTCATTCTTAACCAGGGACTGTCTGTCCCCCTGCCCTGGGGACTTCTAGCAATGTCTAAACAGTTTTTGGCTGTTACAACTTGGGGGCAGAGGGGCTGGCAACTAATGGGCAGAGGCCAATAATGTAACCAAATATCATACAACACCCACCACAGCCCCAACGATAAAGAATTACCCAGCACAAAACGCCAACAGTGCTGAGACTGAGAAACGTTAGTGCCTGAACTGGGCACTAAAATTCCAAATCAAAGAAGCCTGATTTGAATCCCAAATTCCTGGGGATGGTACTTAGCTTTTCTGAGCCTCAGTTTCTACGTGTATAAAATGGGAATGATAATACTCTTCAAGCATTTAAGAAGTAAATGAGCTGACAGATGAGACATCACCTACACAGTGCCTGGCACATCGAAGGTGTCTGTGATGGCTGGTAAGTCTGAATCACTGCTGTTCTTTAACTGTTGCTATTTCCCATCCCCTCCCCACCTCCACCCCCATTTCCTCCAGGATTTACTGGGAAGCAAAGAAAAGAGGAACCCAGCCAACTCTAAAGCCCACTCTAGGTCAATAGTCTGCATGTAGCTCACTTAATAATTTTGACTCCTATTGTGTCTAAATTTATGTTTGAGGAACCGGGGGTGGGGCAGACCACAACTTCTACATTTTTTTAAAAGGTGTGTTGTTTTTCCAAAGGGGAATTTCAGTTCAGTGACCTGGGAGCCAAATGAAAAAAGGAAACACAAAAATCCCCACTAGATCTTTTAAAAAGCATGTTAGTATTGAATGCTAAGTAGTTTTCTTAGACTATAAGTATCTTAAATGAGTTAACTGAAGTCTTACTTAAGTAGAACAAAGTACATGCTTAGAAATCTGACCCTAAAAAAACGGTAACTTCTTCCTTACTGATGACCATGTGGGTGACCCAGCCGTGAACCACTGCATAATGTAGCTGGGCTCATTAATACTCAATTTACCTTGCGAAAATAATGTGTAGCTGCTGTAAGCGACACCAACCAGTCACGTGTGTATTAGCAGGTTCCCATTACTCTTGCCCCAATTCCAGTCCTCAGAGGACGGTAAGGTAACCACATAATTCATCGTCCAAAGTAGGACACTGAAGCTTGAAAGGGGCACTAGTAATGATTAGGCCAGGACAGCAGGTGTGATCAGGTATTTCTCAAATAAGCTGGGACATCCAGCCACCCTCCTCAGAGATGGCCAAGGGTACAGTTCCCGCCACACAAAAGGTCCACCCAAGTCAGCATCCAGATGCTGTTCTGCCTCTAGCTTTTAATACCTATTTCATGAGATGTTTACATGTCAAGGCAGAGTGATCAACCTCATTCTTTTTGACAGACTGCAGAATGTGCCACTGTTGGGAGATGCCATAATTTTCCCACTACCCATAGCCAATATGTCAAGTTTATATTTTTGTCATTATGAGCAATGCTACAGAGAACACAGCTCTACATCCATCTTGTATAGGCTGGGGTATTTTCAGAGAATAGGTTTCTAATGGCGAGAACGCCAGGTGAAAAAGTTACCATTTTTGATGGATTCTTCCCAAATGCTCTCTGAAAAGGTTTTACAAGCCTTATCAAGACCGATAGGTAATGAACACTTCTGCGTTTGTGCCAGGCTGATAAAGGGGCACGCTATCTCATTCCAGCCCTGACTGCGTGTCCCCTCCTCAGCTCCATTCAGTCTAAGCCGGGGGTGCAGCAGCAATTTTCCTGCCTCTAGATCTCGGCTCATGTTTGCTGAGTGGAGCCTTTGATTGCTGTTGCTCACCAGGTCCAACTGTAATAATACTGCGTGCTCAGTATGTACTATGCACTCTGATGTGTTACTCACGCATCACCTCGCTTCCTCCTCACACACATTCTGTGAGGTAGGAATGTTACGGATAAGGAAACAGACCTGGAGCAGCTGTAATCTCACCAGTGCCTGGGTGCAGAGGGGTCCAGGTCCTCCCTTGCTAGACTCAGAGCACATTCCAGAGCCGGAGCCTTACGGTGCATCAGATACTACGTGGGAGAGAGACGTCGACAGAGTCCCCAGACCGAGTCTTATTCACATACACTCTTTTTTAAAATGTAAATGCCTATATGTGTGCAGACTGGAGTTCAGAAGTGAAAATGCTGCGACTCAATGCAATGGCTATGCACGGATGCTGCCTCTTGCTCACCCCACCCTCACAGCTCCCACCAATGAAGCCAAGTAGCTGTGAGTACGTGAAACACAGACTTCAATCTTGTGTTATTATTTATTAATTAGTTATCATTGTCCATGTGAACTGTAGACCTATTTTTGCCGACCCCGTATTTACTTTAAAAATAAAATGAGTACCAAGGGCAGAGTGAGATGAAACAATCTTGTAGACGTACAACTCCAGGTCCCCAAGGCCAGCTCCAGCAAGATCCTTCCGGTCCAGTGGGTCCTGGACTTGACCCACACTGTAGCCTTCAGGGCCCAAATCACAGTCCTATAGTCCTATAGCAGCATGCTGCCCGAGACAGGAAACACGACTGGGCACTCTGACAGCTTGGGGAATGGTTCCAAGTGAGCCTTGCACATGCCCACATGTCGGGAACTTCCAGCCCCACAGCCACTCTGCAAACTCGGTCCCCGGGCTCACGGCTGGCCCCGGCCAGCACAGACCATGTCCTCAGGAGGCTGCAATGAGCAACCTCACTGCATCCCTACAATTTGTCTCCCATCTATAAATACGGCACAGCATGCTTTCTACAGAGGGAGAAACTGAGGCACGGGCATTATAAAATGGCAGAGTCCTGGATGACTTGAAAGTAGAAATAAAATGGGACTGCAGCCCAGCTGGCGTGGCTCAGTGGTTGAGCTTCTATCTATGAACCAGGAGGTCATGGTTTGATTCCCCGTCAGGACATATGCCCGGGTTGTAGGCTTGATCGCCAGTGTGGGGCGAGCAGGAGACCTGATTCTCTCTCATCCCTGATGTTCCTATCTCTCCTTCCCTCTCCCTTTCTCTCTGAAATCAATAAAAATATATTTTTAAAAGAAAATTTTTTAAATGGGACTGCCAGTAAGCACCATGTCTTCCCATGACAGCCACCCTGCTGTGTCACATCACTCGCAGAACTTCTCCTAACTGGTTTGGGGAAAATGTAAGAGGAAGACGTAGTGGACGTGGACTAACTGACACATGAAGGCAGCTGTGGTAAGTCCCAATCAGCGCAGGACGAGGCATCTAAGATCTGGACACAGAGCTCTGGCTCTGTTGACCCCAGGAATGGCCATTTGCTCATCAGTAGGTGCAGACACACCAACCACTCCCAGCTCTGGAAGAGCATCCATCAGTGCAGGACCGAAGCACCTGTTTGCATCCTGGCCCTGCCGTTAACAGCAGGGGCAGGAAATAACTTCTCCGAGCCTCAATTTCTTCTGCAAAATGGGAATGATTGTAGTATCTCCACTTCATAGAGTTGTCTGAGGAGTAAACGGGATAATATAGAGCACTTAAAGCAAAGCAGAGCACACAGGGAGGATTAAATGAGAGAAGAGCATATTTAACTTTTATAAGCAATAAATGTCTAGCAGCTCCTTTTCAACCTCATTCACAGCCAGAACAATCAATTGAAAAAAGGCTGACAACCATGCATCTGCCCTGGCACAGAGTTTATTGAAGAATGCCTGTGTGCATTTTCCCCCTCCTGTCTTTACACCAATCATTTTAGAATTCTACAGACTCCAGAATAATTTAATTGTGCTATAATCATCTGTAACTTCCTACATGGTGGTGACTAACTTCAGACCTCAAGCAAGAGAGCTAACAAACATAACATGAACAGATACAGATACTTAGAATGCGTTTCTATCAAATCTGCTCCATATCACTTAGTCCAACAAATTCAACTTCATAATATCTAAGAGAAGGTGGTAGTGCTAGGAAGGAAGACAAAAACCCAGAGTACTATACAGAAGTGTTTTGAGCCATTTACACAGCCAACTCAGCGCCTCCACTAACCTAAAATCAAAAGTAATCAGATTCAAAAGAGGAAAACTGACAAACGCAGGGCAATCATAGCCATCATTGATTCAACATCGCCTCTGCTCTATGTCCCATGCCGAAAGTCTCGCTGCAACATTTCCTTAATCCACACAAGGTATGTATTCTTATCCCTGTGTCACAGAAAGGTCACACACCCAAGGTCACAGAGCAGGTGAGCAGTGGGACTGGATTTGAGCCCAGACTACTTGAAATGCAAACCCGGTGAGCATAACTACTAATCATATGACCTTGAACCTAGAAAGGTGGAATGTTGGCCAGGTCAACGCTGATGGTACAACTGGAGCCCCTAAGACCAGATGACTGACATGCACACCTTAGCAAACCACTCTAAGATGACGAGGAAACATGCCCATCCCTGGAGCTAGAGACCTCAGGCAGGTGGTGCTCCTGGGAGACCTGGGAAGGACAGCATGCTGTCTACAGAGGGAGAAACTGAGGCACAGGCATTATAAAATGGCAGAGTCCTGGATGACTTGAAAGTAGAAATAAAATGGGACTGCAGCCCAGCTGGCGTGGCTCAGTGGTTGAGCTTCTATCTATGAACCAGGAGGTCATGGTTTGATTCCCCGTCAGGACATATGCCCGGGTTGTAGGCTTGATCGCCAGTGTGGGGCGAGCAGGAGACATGATTCTCTCTCATCCCTGATGCAAAGCGATGAGAAAAGCAGCAAAGCTGACAGGAGGAGGCAGGACAGCAAGAGAATTTAACTGCACCTGCTTCTGAGGCAGAAGGAAGGCAAAACAGGTGGAACAGACACAAAAGGTGGAAACCCGAACGTCCATCAGTGAATGAATGGATAAGCAAAATACGGTTCACACGTAGGAGGAATATTCTTCAGCCTTTAGAAGGAAGAAAATCTGACACATGCCACGACATGGATGAACTTTGAAGACATTATATTAAGTGAAACAATGGCAAGAGGACAAATACTGTCTGAGCCACTTGCATGAGCACTTATATCTGAATTACAGGCAGAAAGTAGGATGGTGGTTGCCAGGGTCAGGGGGAGGGTAGTTAGAATTTAATGGGTAGAGAATCTGGGATGATGAAAAAGCTTGAGCGAATGGATGCTGGTGATGGCTGTACAACAAGGTGAATATACTTAACGCCACTGAACTGTACACTTAAAAATTGTTTAAACTGTAACTTTTGTTATGTATATTTGCCACAACTTTTTAGAAGTCAAATAGAACCTTGTTATGTCCATGATGTGCAAGTTCCATGGCCTAGAACGTGTCTGAGGAGATGGCTGCAGTCAGCGGA
>PVJC01005666.1:0-57924 GCA_004026665.1 Murina feae
TGTGGACACAAAGAAACAGGTCACAAATGTCAGAAATGGAGGAAATAAAACGACAGAATATAGAGTTCAAAACCACGGTTATTAGGTTTTTCAAGAATTTTCTAGAGACTGCCGATAAATTTAGTGAGACCCTCGAGGATATGAAAAAGGACCAGCTAGAAATTAAGCATACACTGACTGAAATAAAGAATAATATAAAGAGATCCAACAGCAGATGAGAGGATCCCAAGAATCAAGTCAAAGATATGAAATATGAAGAAGCAAAACCCACCCAGCCAGAAAAGCCAAAAGAAAAAAGATTAAAAAAATATGAAGATAGTGTAAGGAGTCTCTGGGACAACTTCAAGTGTACCAACATCAGAACTATAGGGGTGCCAGAAGTAGAGAAAGAGCAAGATATTGAAAATCTGTTTGAAGAAATAATGACAGAAAACTTCCCCCACCTGATGAAAGAAATGGACTTACAAGTTCAGGAAGCGCAGAGAACCCCAAACCAAAGGAACTGAAGGAGGACCACACCAAGACACATCATAATTAAAATGCCAAGAGCCAAAGACAACGAGATAATCTTAAAAGCTGCAAGAGTAAAGCCTGGATCTTTAACAATTGAAGAACTCTGTCTTTATTTCACTCTGTTCTTCATCTGTGCAAAGGCTATACAGATTTCATATCTTATCCTTCAACTATTTAAAAGTATTTGGCTCAGTGGATAGACGTCAGCCTGCAGACTCAAGGATCCCAGGTTCAATTCCAGTCAAGGACATGTATCTTGGTGGTGGGCACATCCCCAGTGGGGAGCATGCAGGAGGCAACTGATCGATGTTTCTCTCTATCCTTCTCCCTTCCTCTCTGTAAAATATCAATAAAATATATTTTTTAAAAATAAAAGTAATACATATGCCATGTATGCTTTCTTTCATTAAAATTTTTATCTGAATCCTTCAAAGCAAGGCTGAACTGATTTTTTAAACGTACTCGATCTAACAGATGGGTAGCAGTGTGCCAAAGACAACTACTCTGCTGTTCAGTATATAGATGCCCATGACCATTATGTCTTCATTTTGGATTGTAACATTTGTTAATGTAAAGTGACCCTTGTTTCACATATCATTTTTTGCCTTAAATCCTATTTCAGTGGCTATTAAAATTAAATCCTGCTTTCCTTTTGTCATATTTACTCATTATCTATTTTTCTTAGTTGTCAGTGCCATAGTCATTTTTATTCACATTTTCCTCAGTTCTTACCAATATTTTAATTGAAATTTCAAAGATAAAACTGCTTCTGATTAGTTGCCAAAATTGTGTTAAATCCAGAAAACATCCTCATATGTTACATATTTTGATATTATGTTTTAAACTCATTTTTCTAACTCTCCACAAATGTGTAGCTTTTATAGAAAAACTAGGAACCCAGTGCACAATAATTTGTGCACTAAGCGGGGGAGGGGTCCCTCAGCCCAGCCTGTGCCTTCTCAGGAGATGTCCACCTGCTGGCATGCCTGGCCACCCTGGATGAGGGACTGATGGCAGTTTGCAGGCTGGCCAAGCCCGCCCCCACCTGCCCCGCCCACCCTGCTCACCCCAGGGCCCCCCCTGCCTGCGCCACACCCACCTCTGTGGCTTCCAGCCTCCATCTTGGCTGAGTTAATTTGCATACAGCCACTCTGATTGGTTGGTGGGCGTGGTTTGGCTGGTGGGTGTGGTTTAGGCGTCCCAGGGAGATGGTTAATTTCATTACTCTTTTATTAGATTAGATGTCAAATCTATACAGTTTTCTTCACAAAGCATACAGTTCTATAACTCACCAAAGGGAAAAATTCTTACAAAAGGAGTGTTAAAAACATATTCGCATGCCCTGGCCAGTCCAGTGTGGCTCAGTCGGTTGGGTATTGTTACATGCTCCTAAAGGTTGCAGGTTCGGTTCTCAGTCAGGGCATATGCCCAGGCTATGAAGCTCAATCCCCTGGGGGGGGGGGGAGGTGGTGCATGCAGGAGGCAGCCAATCTATGTTTAGCTCTCACATCGATGTTTCTCTCTCTCTCCCTCTCCCTTCTTCTCTCTCTCTAAATAAAAAATCAATAAAATAGTTTTAAAAAATGTTAATGACAAAGGAGAAAATTAAATTATAAGTCCTATTAAAAAGTTGTTTCCCCAGCAATTTAATTTCTCTAATGAGAAATGTATAACATTCATTTTCCCTTTTGTTATGGCTATCAGTAAGTTTATAGCTAAATTTTGTGTTTGGCCATTTTGCTGAAGAGGGACTATGTGGGTAGTGAGTGTTGAAAGTTCCATAAACCCAGCGAAAAGGAGATTCTTTGGGCATTTGCTATATTCTTCTCTCATCTGTGTGCAAACAGAATTAAAATGTGTCAGTTGAAGAGATAGAATTAAAATATGTCAGAGTGTGACAGAATAAAGCCATTATCTATTCTCACTAGGATATTTTTAAAAGGGAAAAAACAAAGTATAATATGATCTCTAGTCTTCATCTTGAACTGTGTAAGGAAAATATTTTCATGCTTGCTAGTTGGCAATATCTCTGTTGGGGAATAGAAAAAATCTAATTTAAGGGAGGAAATTGCAGTTGTGTCAGCTGTGTCAATCATCTTGCTAACCAGAGGGAGAGAGACCACCTTAAGCGGAAGGCACCCTAGGCACCTTGCATCCACGGGGCTCTTCCTGGGTGCGCACTCTAAGGCATCATATGTTCAATTATCTCAGAGATTTGAGTTCTTTAAAGGCCAGAGATCTTGTGATCTTGAGCTCAAAAGCACATTCTGGTATAATATTATTACTGAAACTTATTCTGTGTGTAATGAAATCTTGCTATGAGGTTTGAAATTTCATTATTGACTGATAGGAAAAACACCCTTAATTTGTTAATGTTAGCTAATTTGGAAGCTTTCACTTTTGTGAATATATAATTCATTGTTAAGATGTAGTTTACATAGTTTTACGTTTTATTATTGTTTCTTTATTGAATTAACTTTTCGAACATGAAATACTTTTAAAAAGCTACTTAAAAATTCCAAGAAAAAATGTCTTTCTCCTTCAAATTGGAAAAGTCATTATGAAATACATGTACTAGAAATTATGTGTGTTTGTTAATGGCAAACCATAGGACAAGTTCGTGGGACTAGAACGGGGGAAATTGAGGCATAGGACATCAGTAGAGTGCTTGAAGACACCAAAAATTACATTCAGGTTATTGGATTCCAGTTTGTAGCCTCCTACCCATTCTGTTCTACCAAATGGCCTGGAAACTCACTCTGAGTTAGTTCGTTCCCTCATTCCTATTGTGCTATCAATGTAAGATGTACCATCAATTTATTTATTTATTTATTTATTTATTTATTTATTTATTTATTTAAATCTATTTTATTGATTTTTTTTTTTACAGAGAGGAAGGGAGAGGGATAGAGAGTTAGAAACATCGATGAGAGAGACACATCGATCAGCTGCCTCCTGCACACCTCCTACTGGAGAGGTGCCTACAACCGAAGTACGTACCCTTGACCAGAATCAAACCCGGGACCTTTCAGTCCACAGGCCGATGCTCTATCCACTGAGCCAAACCAGTCAGGGCTGTACCATCAATTTAATTTAAAAACAGTTTTCAGGAATAAAATAAGCACTACCACATAAAAAAGAAAGAAAGAAAGAAAGAAAGAAAGAAAGAAAGAAAGAAAGAAAGAAAGAAAGAAAGAAAGAAAGAAAGAAAGAAAGAAAAAGACAGGGGCCAAATGAGAAATATTACAGCATTAAAACTTTACATATAATTATGTTAAATAAAAAGGACACTGTACAAACAGTCATGTTTATTTACTTGATAGTCCTTGGCAATGTTTCTGTGGTTCTTGTCTACAAAAATATGTCCATAAAACACTATGAATCATTTCTCTATTTCTGAATAAGCTTAATCTGCATTGAAAAAGTTTGATCTTTTGCACCAAAAATTAACCAAATATGTTCTATTTGTCACCTTTTAAAAGGGCATGGGATAGAATAATAGAGAAAATTCTGATATCTATTTTGAAGGAAGATTTAAGGTTAAATATAGAAATTGGGAAAATTTAGTACACCATCAAAATCAGCAATTAATATTATAGGATTCAGGCAAAATCAAGATGTCTGTTACGAACAGGAAAAAAGACTAGTAGCATATCTGAGGTCAAGACTCATTTAATTTTCTCTCATGCTCTTTTCTTTCAAGGATTAAATGATTTACACCTCACCGACAGATCACTTCAGACTTTCAATGTTTAATATTAGAATTATCTTCTCTTTCAAACTTATGATGATGTTATTTTAGTATATTCTAGCTTTCACTGTTGCCGTTAATTTTTTCATTGACTTATTTACAGCTAAATTGTCTATACATTTCTGATCTTAAGATATCTTTAATTTTGCATTCTGTAGTTTTATTATGCAGCTTACAATGGATTTAATTTTATTTGTACTTTTTGGAGCTTATTGTACTTCCTGAAACTGTAAATGGAAATCTAGCATCATTTATGGAAACATCTCCCTTCAAATGTTGCCTTTTTCACAGTCTCTGTATCCTATTATTCTGGGATTATGATTTTAGGTATATTAAACCTCATACTATCCTGTGTCATTTATCTTTTATTTTACACTTTCAACCTTTTTGACTTTATGCCTTACACTCTAAGAAATGCCTTGGAATGGAATTTCCATGTCATTAATTCTCTTTTTGCTTAATTCTGTTTTAAGATATTTCTCCTTTTTACTATAGGCTTGTATTTTATATTTAAGTTCTATTTTCTTAAATATAGCTTTTCATTTTTTCTAGATTTCATTTATCCTTCTACATCCTTATACAAAAGAGTTTTACCCAATATTTCAATAATTTATTTTGAATTAATTCTAATTCTAATTAAGAATATTATATATGAACTGGCCAGTGTGGTTCACTGGTTGAACATCGATCTACGAACCAGAAGCTCACAGTTTGATTCCAAGTTCGGGCACATGTCTAAGTTGTAAGCTCAGTCCCCAAAGGGGGGCATGCAGGAAGCAAACTATCAAGGATTCTCTCTCATCAGTGATGTTTCTATCTCTCTCTCCCATTTAGCTGCAACACGAAACTACTGGTCCTGTCATAATCTAGGCTAACCTTGATGCTATCCTTATCATCGGGGCAGGTCATGGCCTCATTACTGTCTACAGGTCTTTTGTTCAACTCCATAAGTTGATGCTTCCCTCTTATAAAATCTGTTCACTTGAAGATCTTGTGATTCCTTGAGACTGGGTCAAAGTGCAAATTAGAGGGACTACTTGATATCAAGCTCTAAAGCATCTCTTCTTGGTGGTGATTACTGAATTAATTCAAATGACTTCTGCGTTTAATCAAAATTAATGAATTCATCACTGGTGCACTGATTTATTTGTGTGATTGAGAATAAAAAGGTCATTCTCATCATTTTCCACCTCTTTTCATCTTGGTTTCTCTATTAAGGAAAGTAGATTTAATGTCTCTTGAAAAGAGATGCTTCTTTTCCTTGTATGGTGTGAATCGATTTAAAACTCTATGAATAGATTTTGCTCAGCTTTTCAATGAGCTTAAAAAGGATGTCCTAACAGGAGAGCCAGTCTGTATCTATTTTCTCTCAAAGAATGTCCTAGACAGGTGTTACAAAACCCCCACAAAGCTTTACAGATATTTCTGTTACTGTCTCTGACAGTGCTTATCTCTTCTAGTGTCTATTTCTGTCCCTCTTTCTTTTCACCCATTCAAAAGGTGTAAACAAACAGGACTGTCCTATATATCTGATATCCTCTGATTAGTGAATGATGGTACATAACAGTTGCTCAATTATACTTATTGACTTAAATGGATAAAATAGTCTACCTAAGTAGGTTATAAATGAAGAAATAATATATTTTCTGTTAAAGGGCAGGAGAAAAAAGTAAAGCTAACCAAACATACATGCAGGATAGCTTCTTTTACTAGTTTTCTCTCACTCCTACAACACATTATCACAGTTTTGGCAGCTTTAAATAACACACATTTATGTTATTACAGTTCTTGAGATCGGAAGTCCAAAATGGGTCTCCGTGGGAGAAAATCCAGCGGAAGGGCTGTGTCACTAAGAGAAGGTATTCTCATGCCTCCACAGCTTCTCAAAGCCACCCACTTCCTTTCTACATGTCCAAAGCCAGACATTTTGGATTGGTTCCTCCCATGTTGCCATATGTCTGGGCTGTCATGTTTCTGCTGTCCTTTTTTTAAAAGTTCTTGTGGTGAGATTTGATTTACGTGTATAATCTATGATAGTCTTCCCACATCAAGGCCCTTAATTTAATGACATCTACAAAGTCCCTTTTGCCATGTATGGGAATATTTTCATAGGTTCTAAGGATAAGAATATGGTATCTTCAGAGAGCAATTATTCTAACTAATATGTATCCTATTCCAGATTATAACTTAACTATTTCCTGTACCAGGGAAATAGTTTTGGGACATATGTTTCTTTATAATGTAAGAGAAGAAGGACATGTAATTTAGTGAACAGCAGCAATGTAATAACAACTATTCTGGTGCTTTCTCATAAATTACTGCAATAAACCATTACACACTAAATACATATATATATTGAGCATTTCCCATGTAGCTACTTTTTCATTTAAAAGAAGACTCTGGACAAAATGTGGTTACCTAGGCAGACAAGTTTCTTCCCTCATGAATTTAATATTATAGTGATTTTGATGTTAATATAGCAAGTGAACAAGCAAAGAAATAAACAAGTGTATTGTTATTGGGAAATGTTTCAAAAAGATAATAAATATCATGATTTATTTTAAAGTTATAAGTAAATACGTTAAGTAGAATAAAAACATGTGAACAACTTTTTATATTAAGACTGAAAAATAACAGTCAATTATGAAAAGTATGATATGTTAATTCTTGTCGTCACTTTATAATCAAATGAAGTAAGGACCTAATTATATAATTTGTCCTAGGTGATACAACTTCTGTAATGACAAAGTGGGGAATCAAGCCCAGTTCTTTTGACTAAAAGTAAAATGGAATTTTTAAAAAAATATATATTTTATTGATTTTTTTCACAGAGAGGAAGGGAGAGGGATCGAGAGTTAGAAACATCGATGAGAGAGAAACATCGATCAGTTGCCTCCTGCACACCCCCTACTGGGGATGTGCCCGCAACCAAGGTACATGCCCTTGACCGGAATCGAACCTGGGACCCTTCAGTTTGCAGGCCAACGCTCTATCCACTGAGCCAAACCAGTTAGGGCTAAAATGGACTCTTTATCAAACCTAATTGACAGTAGGTTAGGTTACTTTGATGAATATCAGTAGTTCCTAAGGTGGGGTGGGGCGTAGTTTGCATCCCCTCTACTATGGGGACATTTAGCAATAACGTGACAACGTTACTGCTTGTCACAACATGGATTAGATGCTGCTGACATGTAGTGGATCAGGCTAGGGCTGCTGCCTGACATTCTACAATGCTCAGGATGCTTGCCTCCCTAACAGCAATGATCTACCCCAAAATGGTATTGGTAACAATATTGAGACGGTCTAAATCTGATAATACATACATACATAAACAAGGCAGATTCAAGAAAAATGGGTTATTGTCACCGTGAATGAAATCATACAAATGAAATTATGTAATCCATGAAAAGCATCAATGAATGACAATAGTGATAAAAAGGGCAATACTTATAGTGATGATGAATATTAATTTACATTCATAAGAATAAAAGTGAGAGTGAAAAAGAGAGTCAGTGATTTGAGAGAAAGCCTTGTCCCTAATCACAGGTTCTGGGTGAGTCTAACCAGCTGACAGGTCTGATGTGACTGTCAAATGTTATTGTTCCTGGAAGGCCCGATGCTCAGTGTCAGGCTAATTTGCACATTGGTCTCAGTCTTTACCCAGAGCCCTGAATCTTCTTTTTCTCAGATGACTGGGATATAGGCCAGCATGACTACTGCTATTTTTGCTGACGGTCTTGAGGGGCGCTGGGTGGAAATTTGGTGACCTTCACTGTTAAACACTAATCTTTCCATTTTCATCGATAAAAAAGACCTTACATTTACATTGTGCATTATAATTTTCAAACAATTTTTATACGTGTGATCGCTTTTGACCGTACCAACCCTATAATTATTCATACCAGTTCATTCTACAATCTTTCTTTTTTAACACACGAGCAATCTGAATCTGGGTGTTTATGTATCTTTTTACTATTTCTTAAAATATTGTCACTGCAATGAAAATCCAAATCTTAGATCCTTGACCAGGTACCCATTATAAATTTGTAACTATTTTAAATTTCTTTTCAATAGTATAATAAGAGTCTACATTTTATTTCAAGACATTTTAATATTTAAAAAAATATCTTGTTACTATCTGCCTGCATTATATTTTTTAACTTTTTAAGAGAATATGCTGAGAGGTAACATAGATATAGAAAATGGTACAAAAGTAAACAAACAAAAAGACTTTCACCAAGTAACACATAGTGTAACCTTTACCAACCAAGGTAAAGAATATTGTCCGTCCCTCGATCCCTATTCTTTAACTCCTACTAGTCACTGTCCCCAAAGCTTATCACTTTAAGAGGGGTAAAATTTACATATGATAAAATTCATTGTCTTAATTATTCAATTCTACCAAATTCAACTATTTTATATACCATTGTAATGGTGTAATCATTATTGAAATATAGAACATTTCAATCAAATCAAAAAGTTCCCTAGACCTACTTTACAATATACCCATTCTTCATTTAGGCAAACACTTTTTAATTTATATCATCAAATTATTTTTTGTTTTCTATTTTGTATAAATGAAATAACAGTATATGTTTGCATGTATGTATACATGTATGTAAGAGTGTGGGGTTTTGCTCAACAAATTACTTTTTTAGTTTCACCCATTTTGTTGCAAGAGTAAATAGTACAATTTGTTTATCCAGTCTCCATCGGTTGCATATTTGGTGTATTTCCATTTTTAAGCTATTATTTAAAAATGATTGCTATTAACATGCTTGAATATGTCTTTTAATAAACATATATGTTTGTGTATCTTGGATGAATATCTAGAAATGTGGTTGCTCAGCCATATAGTGGGGGTTTGCCAAAGCTACTGGGCAAATTTTAGCAATAATTATAATATTTTGATGTAAAAGAAAATCAGTGCTAAAGTAAACATAATTGCTTCATTGTGTGTCATAAGCAAAATTTTAATTAAAAAAAAAGGAAAATGAAAGGATTTTTTTTTTTTACTAATGATTCTTATCCCAGACACTGAGAATTTTCATAGGTATGCAGTTAAGAGTCACAGAATACATTGTCACTGCTTTTTTTTATATTAAAAAAAAAAATGAACATTATTATCATCTCCTAGGTAGCATAAACAATGCAGACACTTTAAAAAACATCAAAGCCAGTTCTTTCATTCTGTAGTATATCTACAGAATAAATTAGAAATAGGTGGTGTACTAGTTTACTACTGATGCAGTAACTGTAAGGGCGGAAGGGCGGTGCGAGAGTGAAGATCTGCCAATAGGGATGCAGAGGAAATGCCCGGCCAAGGACCTTCCCTTGACCAATCAACAGGGCCACACGCATTACCCCACCCACTACTTCCGGCCCTATAAATCCTTTGGTTTGCCTGAAACCGGCACTTCCTCCCCTGTCGCGCCATTGTGCGGTGGACAAGCGGGGAGTCCAAGTTAACTTGTATAATAAAGCTCTCATGTTCTTGCAACGGTTTGGGGGCTCACTCGTAGTCTTTGGGGACCACAACATCTGGGTACAACATAACAAATCACCACAAGCTCATTGACTTAAAGAAATACAGATGTATTATCTTACAGTTCTATATCATAAGTCGTCTGCCACATGCCTGGTTTCCATGCTTTTCTCAGCTCGTGGTGGCAGTACTTGTGTATTTGATGTTAAAACAGGAGGTCAAGGGAGTGCCAAGGTGATCTTGATGGATCCCTGTTGCCAAGTTTAAGCTGATCTCTCCCCATTGTACACGAGGCCCTAAGTCCTCCTAATGAAATGGGTAAATTGCTTCTTTTAGGAAAGGGGCTTCTCTCCTTGCCTTTTGCCCCTTGATATCAGAAGACTAAAGTGACAAACCAGTTGCAATAGTTCAAAATGTAAGGTAATTAACTCTTCCCCTAGTAGAGGCACTGCCTTCTAAGGACAAGAACCTCTAAACTTATAGGGTTTTGGAGATAGGAATTAAAAATCCTCCAAGTGGATGCCTGGAGTGATGGTAAGCAGGTTCCCTTGCATTTCTACCTGTGGTTTCTGGACTCACACATTCTATTTATTGCAGAAATAGGACAATATAATGTTAATTTAAGGTGCTTTAACATTCTAGGGGATGCTGGTACAACTTTGCATTATATCATTTGTTAGCTGCATCTTATTTGCATCTTTCAACAGCTATTTTATCGCTTTCTCAATCCTGAGGTTTCTGTTGATGTGTTATATGGTCAAAACAATGGATCCCATATAAACCTGTGCCCCACACTAAATATCCCTTGTTGTAAAGTGGGTTCATTGTTCTAAGGTATTAATTCCATGTCATTTGGATTAAACGCTCTGTAATTCTCTAAGAGTGGTGCTGTCTGAGGCCTTACTGGAAAGAAAATATAAAGCCAATTTTTTGCCAAGATAAAAATCACTGTCCCCTCCAAGGTAGATGGGAACAATGCAATCAATTTGCTGCAGGGTAAGTTTGCTTCTCTGGTGGATGGTGCCATATTGGTCTCTCTCCCAGTCAGGTTGGACATTCAGTAAGGGATCAGGAGCTATGGTTATGTGTCTTATATGCTGTTGAATTTATGCCTTACTCCAACTCTGCCACTATGGCTTCCTGAACCCATCGTTCTGGCCCTGGAGTGGCCAGTGACACGAACTGGATTACATTCATTGGCAAAGTCATTCCCTCTAATTGTTGTTTAGTGTTTCTATTATGGTGCTTTCCCCAGTTGCCTGACTAGCTGGGGAGCAGCAGAATTCCTCACCTCAGAATGTGCCACTTTGACATGTAGATGATTTTAAGCTGAAGACAATCTGGCCGGCAGACTCAGAGAAACCTTTTTACCTCCCCTTTCACAGCCTGAAAGAATTTAATTAGGGATCTGCACCAGGAAGAGAGCTATCACCAGAAATAACTCTTTATACCTGAAAGACTTATCTACATGGCACAACAAACATTTGCATACCAAATATTTACTCTTTTATCTTCCTTTGAATTGTCTTTTCCTTTGAAACCCAGACCCTACTCCTTTCTCCTTACTCAAAGTGGTATTTAAGTCTCCATTGCCTGGCTGCTGATGAGTGTGATCTTTTTTTTTTTTTTTTGTGGGGAGAGGGAGCACAATTTGTACAACATTTTTCTTCTATTAACTATTGTAATATGTTTCTATCAGTGAGAACTTTCTAGTTGCTCCTTACCTTCGCCTCTCCTTACACCTGTATTTCTTCTGATAATTAACTGCCACCACTTCGCCTCTATGATTTCTGGATTCCGTCATCTCCATAGCTATTAAGGAGCTGAGCTCAGTCTGTAATAAAGCCTCCTACCATTGAATCAGGCTTTCTCCATTGTTCCGGTGTCCCTCTCAGAAACACATTCTTTAACACATTGCCTCAGCATTGAACACAGGCAGGTTGTGGATTTGCTAACTATTCGTTGATAGTGTGCCCATTTATCTAAGTCTTTTTAAAAACAATTTCAATGAAACCTAACGTGTGCATAACAAATCACATATGTTTAAAATGTACAATGTAATGGTGTTTGGCATATGCATATTCCAGTACGCTGATGTTGGTTTAATTTGATTTTAAATCTACTTGTGTATGATTTAAGTAAAACATTTATCCCTAGCTGGTTTGGCTCAGTGGATAGAGCGTTGGTCTGTGGACTCAAAGGTCCCGAGATCCATTCCAGTCAAGAGCACATGCCTGGGTTGCGGGTTCAGTCCCTAGCAGGGGGTATGCAGGAGGCAACTGGTCAATGATTCTCTCTCATCATTGATGTTTCTATCTTTCTCTCTCACTCTCCCTTCTTCTCTGAAATCAATAAAAATATTTTTTAAAAAAAGTTTAATCTACTTGTTTATGACAAAGACAAAAGAGTTATTTATGGAAGTATGGTTGTTCTGATATAAAAATGAAGTAAGTTGTATAAGGATGTCATCTCACCTGTTGCCATTGAGAAGCACTCAACAACTCAGCTGCCTGGAGGCCCCTCTGGCAGTTTATGAATAATATGTGAAGATGTAACTATGGCAATGGTGCATTTAGACTATAAATACTGAGAGTTGGTGAGAACTATCCGAGTTTTTGTCTGGACAAGGTGACGTTTTGCTAACCTAAACAGCTCTCAGAAGATCTTGAGACACTTGATCCTACCAAGGACTTTTGCTGCAGTCACAGGAAGAGAAGGGACATCTGTTTCTGCCATGGGGAGGCACCCCTTCCAGACATTTGCACAAGCCATGCAAAGATCTCTGAAGTGTTAATCCTCCCAGCTGCTGGGCCTGCCCATTACACCAGCACCTTTGTTCCCTAGCAACGTGTGCTCTAGCAACAAGGGACTTCTTTATGCACTGGCAGCTGAAAGTCAGCTCTGGGTTAGTTAAGACAACTCTCCTGAGACATCAAACACATTTAAAAAGTGCACCTCGCACTAAATTTTGAATTTGTTCATCTCCCCTTGCCTAGAAAAATAATGTGATTAATCTGTCATTTGTTTGGAGCAGTTATTAATTTGACTTATGAGACACTATCCCATGTAGTATGGACTTGTAAAATTATTCTTAAATGCTAAATAAATGGCTGGCAAACACAAATCAGACTCTAAGCATAATTTTCCAAACAGAAACAAACACTGTGAAACCATCACAGCAATTAAGATAACATGTCCATCACCCCTAAAGTTTTTACATTCCCTTATGCAAATTAACATTACCCCTAACAAAGAATGTCGGTACTTAACGATATTCTATAGATTATTGATCAATGTCCATAGGTAACACTTAAAAAATATAAGTCCATAAATTTACATTACTTGTTTAATGTTACACAGGTACTTAGTTGAGGAAAACTCAGAACTAAACCCCAGGTTCTCTGGTTGAGACTTCACTCCTATGGAATAATCTGGTGCTGATAATTCATGTTTTTCAGAGTGCTAGGACAGAGACAGGATGATATTTGAAGTAAAGTGAAAGGTCAATTGCTTTGAAAGATCTTATTTATGTCAAATGCTATATTACCTTGTAGGCAATATATCCCCGTTGAAATATGACAAGTCTGGCAGGAAGAAATAAAATAGTGGAAGAATTATTATTAAGACAACCTTGATAAGAAAACTGGAAACTTTGACAGAATCGTGTTATGGAGTATTGAACAAATCACTTAATCTCGTTTCTGCTGCAGACTAAACTTCGCTTTACATTATCACTGGACAGGCAAGAGAGATGGGACTTCATCACTGAACTCCTATAAAAGGGCAGGAGCACTCATTTATTGTCTTTCTGCACAGTGAGGTTGCTTGGTACAGGTAAGTTTCTGATTTGTCATATTACCTTTGAAGATATTGTCATAATATTAAAAGCATATATATATATATATATATATATATATATATATATATATAGAGAGAGAGAGAGAGAGAGAGAGAGAGAGAGAGAGAGAGAGAGACCCAGCGTGTGAAATCATGCAAGACCTGGGACCCCAGGGCCCCTTGATGGATTGTCCCAATGAGGTAGGCTGTAGGCTGGAGCTGGAGGCCCCGACTCCACAGTGCATGCAGCCAGGGGACCCCCAGGCCTCACCCCACGTGGAGCAGCCGCCCACCCGCGCACACCCGCTGTGCATGCAGCCTCCACGTGATGGCATGAGGACATCATGGCATGAGGGTGTGACAACCACCTAGGCTATTATTAGTATAGATTGTGGCAGTTTACTAAGTATGCCATCCACATTAAATGTCATTTAGGAAAAGTAATAATGTCTCCATATTATTAAATGATGGTCTTCAAAACATGTTTTGACATTATTTAAGTTAGACCTACTTTCTCTCTAGTCTGGGCCTCAGTAGCAAGAAGAGTAATTTGTGAAATGTTAGAAGACTTAGTTTTACATGAAAGTGAAACAATTAAATAAAAACATTGGGTAAGACTTTTTAAAGTTCACATACCCACCCCAATTATATTCTTACTATGGGATGTAACCATAACTTACGTTCTTTCACAAATCACAGTTAGCTGTTGGTGTTATTTGAAGGAGGTACTCAGTATACAGTACAAATATATGACTTACTAGAGGCCTGGTGCATGAATTCATGCACAAGTAGGGTCCCTCATCCTGGCCTGTGCCCTCTCGCAATCCAGGACCCCTTGGGGATGTAGTAGTATGTGAAGTGGCAGGTGGCCGGGAAGGAGCCTCAGCCCAGGCTGGGTGCCACGCTGCTCCCTCTCATCCTGGCCCTGCTGGTCTGCTACCACCGCCACTCAGCAAGCTTTCCAGGTGTGCTCCACTGGGGGGCGCACTGACCACCAGAGGGCAGCTCCTGAGTTGAGCATCTGCCCCTGGTGGTCAGTGCACATCACAGCGACTGGTCTACCATTTGTTTGGTCGTTTGGTCACTTAGGCTTATAGAGAGAGAAATTTGCAAGCTAAATTATTTTTTTGTAGCAGCAAAAAATAAAACTAGAGTGCTTATTATGGGTTGAATTGTGTCCACCAAAAAGATACGTTGAAGTCCTAACCCTCCGCACACAGATGGGCTGGCTCATCATTTTGGAATGTGTAGGTTATGTCATATGTGTTCTTTTCTCAGGTCTTGTTGCTTCAACTGAAAATGAGGGAAAGGGAGAAAGCTTGAGCTTTAGTTGTATAAATGTAAACAGACAACAGATGACTCTCTACTGTGTTCTGGGCCTGGTGATAATTATTTAAAAATCCCCAATGTTTCCCAAAAGGCTTTGCATTCAATTTTAGTTATATCACTTCTTTTACCTTTAAACAAAAGACAGAAGTCTTTTCTTTTTCAAAGATCTGTGTCACTTTTTAAAGAAAGGAAATAAAAATCTAAGGTACAGATTTCACCTACAAAGGAATTTTGAAGGATTTGAACTCACCATCAGGGATCTGTCTGTAAAAAATTATAAGACTCTGTGACTCTATTACATCATGTAGCATTGTTCTCCTCCAGTAGGGAGAATCTGCATAATTACACATTCAAATTAATTTTTTCTTTGGAAATTTTGGACAAAAATTAATGGTATTTCAGTAGCATACATGGCATTGCTAGTAGGCCTGATAAAAAAAAGTTTTTTTTAAGCTCTAACTGGTTTGGCTCAGTGGATAGAGCATCGGCCTGCGGACTGAAAGGTCCCAGGTTCAATTTCGGTCAAGGGCATGTACCTTGGTTGTGGGCATATTCCCAATAGGGGGTGTGCAGGAGGCAGCTGATCAATGTTTCTCTTTCATCGATGTTTCTAACTCTCTATCCCTCTACCTTCCTCTCTGTAAAAAATCAATAAAATATATTTTAAAAAATTTTTTAAGTTGGCCTTATAGTCTAAGCCTATATTTTTCACATCCAGCTGTTTTGAAAGTTGAGTTTCCTTTTCTCTCTCTGTCCTGGAAAAAAAAAGAGAAAGAAAGAAAGAAAGAAAGAAAGAAAGAAAGAAAGAAAGAAAGAAAGAGACTTTGAAATTCAGCTTGCTCTTTGTGTCTAGTCCCTAGAAATTCTACGTGTAAAAAGCAACTTTATTGCTTATCTCTATTCCATGGGGGTGGCGGGGTGAGGGTGGGGGTGGGGGTGGGGAGAAATCTCTCAAGAAAACAATTCTAATTTTAGATCTGATTTCATTAACATATAATGACAGTAGATCACATAGCTTATAAACTTACTTGGAGAGTCTTCAATCAATATATATTGATATATAGTGACTCTTGCGGAATTCTAGATCGCTCTCAGAATTAGATGCACTGTGAAGCATTACAGATTGTCCATCTGAATGTAAAGTCTATTGATTTTCTTTCCGGGCTGGGTTTAGGTGGTTTTATTAGTTAACTAATGATGTTTAACAACTTAGCAGCTTTAAACAGCAAATGTATTGTTTTCAAGTTTTTGTGGATCAGGAATTCAGAAGTGTAATAGCTGCATAGATCTGTCTCAGCATCTCTTGAAAGGTTATAGTTAGGATGTTGGCCAGAGTTACTGTCCTTTGAAGGCCTGACTGAGACGGAAGGATCTTCAGCCAAGATGGGTCACTCCTGTGGTTACTGGCACAAGGCTTCAGTTTCTCTCTGGCTGTGGGTAGGAGGTCTCACATTAAAAAAAAGCAAAGGGAAAAAACACTGTTCTCAATGGCCTAGCCTCAAAATACACACACCATCATTTATACAATCTCCTAGTAGTTTCACAGGTCAGCCTTACTTAATGTGACAAGGGATTACACAAAAGGATTAAGGCAAGAGAGTGGGATCATGAAGGGCCATGTTAAAGCCTGTCCACTACAGTCTGCCTTCAGACCCCTAAAAATGATGCATGTTCTTCTTCCCTATATGCAAAATTAATTTATCCACTCACAAACCACAGTTCTATCACATCACAGAATCCTATCAAAGTCTAGACCTTTTTGAGGTTCAGGTACAGATGTCGATCCTCAGATTTTGTTTTTTTAAGTTCAGCTCACAAATACATATATTTCAATCTGGAAAGCTATGAACTAAAGAGACAATTTGAATACCTCTCCCTTCAAAAAATATGATGGTAGAAGAGATTTTAACCATAACATATTTAGGGGGTAAGTGGTCACAGGTATACTGGAAGATCTCCTCCAAATTAAAAGACAGATCATTGTATTGTGTGTCTCTGACCACAAGGAAAGAAACTCAATTCCTGGCAGACCTCTGTAAGCTCTGAAGAAAGTATATTAAAAATCTAGAGAAAAATCTTCTCACCTGTATAATGGTCTTACAAAAGCTGTGAGTGCAGCTTAGAGTATAAATTTGTTCTGTAGTAGGTCTTGGCTGTGATATTTTAAATCTGATGTTTTAAATGTTGTTATTGATTTCTTTTATATGAGAAAACTATAAGCGCTTCTTATAATTCTCAAGCAATACACTTTAATTTTGTACACTTTGAAAAATAGTCAATACTATAATGAAATAAATAATAGCTAATCTCATCTCCCAGAGACAAGCATCATATAATTTTGTTTTCTTCTTCATATATTATATACGTGTGACTACCTGGACAGATGGAAAAATGGCAGACAGATAGATAGAATAATAGTGAGAGATACTTTAATCCAAGACACTGTAACCTAAATTTTTCCAAATTTCCACACTTCTGTTTTTATTTTTTCTTTAATTATCAAATCAAATTGCTAGAATATTTATCCTAGATTCAAGGAACAATTCAGAATCTTTTCCTTGTTTGGGGATGATTAACATGAGATAATTTTTTCTTTGACACCTTTGCTCAGAACCCATGTTTTGTTGAAGGGATTTTAAGTCTCGGATTTCCTAAAAGAAATTCATAATCCTTCCATAACTTATGTTACTTTCCAATGCAGCTTTTGTTTTTCTTCAGTTATTAAGTTTCTCATTCAGTCACACTTTTGGTTATGCCAATTGTTACTCTGTCATTTTTACTGATTAATTTAACAAGTAATTATTGAACCTATATCATGCTAGCTACTGAGCAAAACATTTGGAATATAGAGGTGAGACCTAGCAAACTTCCACTTAATAATGAAGTTAAAATATAGCTCTTTGAGGTTGTGGATGTCGGTGGGAATTTGCAAGTTGGCTTTCTTAAAAACATTTGAATACTGTGAAACATAGCCTGGTGGTAATGTTGGAATGGAAACTCAAGTACTCTGACATCCTGTTATAAGAAAGTAATGATCTCAACTAATTTGAATTCATCAGTTTATCACAAATAATTGAATTTAACAGTTTAAGGTAACCATTTGAAAAGTGTTGAATAACATTCATAAGGAACAAAAAAGACTTAATATGTTGACTATTGATCCAGAGATCCACATGTGCTTGAGAAACATATTATCTATAATTTAATTTTCTTTCTAAATAAACATTGAATAGAGGTTTTGATATGTGAAACACATGCCTGGTTATTTCCTTAGTCATCTGCTCAACATCTAAGTTAAAGATTTATTCCTTCTTAGTCTACATCTAGAATTTATATATCTATCAAGCAGTGAGCACAGGAAATCAGAGAGTAAGATGGTACCCAGGGCATAATGACACAAATTATCACTTATATATTGTCTTTTCTTTTCCCCTTGAGGCATATATATATATATATATATATATATATATATATATATATCATATAAAACTTGATTTATATAATACCTACCATGAAAGAAATTTAAAATTCTAGAAGGATGCTTGTTTTATCTCACCACTATAAACATAAATTTTGTATCACGTACATTTCTAGTCTTATTTATTGGTGATTAAATACTCATGAACAACATAGTAAGTTAAAGCCAGATTACTACACTTAAATTTTGATAATCATTAAGTCACTGTGATATATATTTTCATTTTGCCTTTTATCAATTTCCTATTTTAAAAAAATATATTTTATTGACTTTTTACAGAGAGGAAGGGAGAGGAATAGAGAGTCAGAAACATCGATGAGAGAGAAACATCGATCAGCTGCATCCTGCACACTCCCTACTGGGTATGTGCCCGCAACCAAGGTACATGCCCTTGACTGGAATTGAACCTGGGACCCTTGCGTCTGCAGGCTGACGCTCTATCCACTTAGCCAAACCGGTCAGGACTATCAATTTCCTTTTTTACTTGATAAAAATTAATTAAGGTTTATATGACAATAAAATATGAACATTTTATTTGTCAAAATACAAACACACCCACATTTGCAGGCATAAGATAACAATGGACATTAAAAAATCCATGGCATGTAACAGATAATGGTTAGAACCATCTAGGCTTTGTGCTCTGAGAAATATAGAAGTTGAAAAATCTGCTAAACCAAATGAAGGATCTAAAAAAATAAACAATGGTGAATGTTTTCAGGAATTGTTGTTTAGTCTTTTATGTTTATCTAAGCCTTTTAATTCTTTTCCTGAACTATACCTAAGTTGGCCATAGCTAATTTCACAAAGATTTTAAAATGATAATTATTCTACATCTAAAATGTTTGAATTTTATGAATAGTTCAAGTTGGAATGACTTACTTTATATTATATTGTGCTTTAAGACGCGAGTTAGATTGGATGCCAGCTTAATATTTCATTTGACCCTATGGTTCTTGTGGAGTAAGTGCAAGCAGAGAATTTGTGGTTATTGCAGATCAATTTACTTTAAAAATCCCTTTTTTAATTGATGGATTAACATGGCAAGATATAGGAGTACTCAGTAAATTTGATACCATTAAAATATTCACAGGAACATATATAAAAAGAATAAATAATTCCCAATACCTTTTAAAAATGAAAATAGAAAATCATCTGATGAAAGTCTATATTATTTTCTGAAATGTGAGCCGTATTTATTCAACACATGGTATGTGCTAGATAATATGCTAAGTTCTAGAGATGAAAGGGTGTAGAAAAGCACAAGAACCCCTGCACTAAATAATTTTATAGATTGCCTTGGAAGAAAAGCCTCAGTCATGCAAGTACACTTGCGAATATTTGAGCATGTGCTAAAGTAAATGTTCTGTATGAAAGATGTATGATTCGCTGAAACCTTATAACAAAAAAAATTTATTCAGATTTTGGAGTTTAGGAAAGACTACTTTAAGGTATGTGATGCTTAGATTGCTATGTTATAGGTGTTTAGGAGTTAATCAGCAATACATAAACCCTGGGATGAAGGCCAGACCCTTTGAAGGGCCAGGATGACAGGAACCATGAGCACAGATGAAGAATGTTACAAGAGTAACGAAAAGAGGGAAAGCACAGTGCAAAGAATGCAAATGAGTAAATCAAAAGTAATGAGGAGCCACTGAAGATTTTTAAAAGGATGCTCGAATGGGGTAGGGAATTAAGTTTTATTATAATGTATTTTGCATACAGTAAAAGGCACCGTTTTCAGGTGTACAATTCTATGAATTTTGATCACTGCATACAGTCATGTAAAAAGCCACGCAGCAAGTTTGCTGGAAGTTCCAACCTCTCTCCTAGTACAAGGCCTTCGGGTCTGAAAACTGGCTCACAAGGGGTGTGACTTTTTAACTGGGACGATTGTCCTTAGTCTCCCGGTCATTTATCCTTGATTTCTTCTGATGGCAAAAGACAAGTAGTACTACTCTCATTGGCTGGCCTCGGTGACATCATCTTGTGCTAACCATCTCTGTAGGTCTGCTTTGCTTGGATGCCATTTGAGCCTGTGACCATGACTATTGTGTGCGCATGATTTTGGCATTTGAGCACTACGACCTGTTTTCTGTTTTTCAGGGTCCTATCCTCTCTATTGTTAGCAGTAAGTCTAGTCATGCAACAACTTCTCTTACCTCCAGTATTGACCCAAGGCAGCTGTTCATTACTGTTTCAGTAAAAGTCTATGGTATCTCACGTGCACATTCTTTGTGGTGTTGGCGAATTTTGAGCCTTGCTGTGAAACATAATGTGTTGGACCCTGTATTATATAGATACTCCAGCATGACTATGTCCTGAAGCCTTTTTAAATCTCTTCCGCTGCTGTCTGCCATAGAAATTCTAGCATTTTACCTGTGCTCAACAGGCTCATTTCTCTTCCTATATTCTAGGAGTTATTCTAGTGGCTAGCTCAATCATCTTCTGAGACTCTCATCATGGTGCTAAAATGTATCTCAATTTAGTATTCCCAAATCAATAAACTCTCTCCTATCCAAACTTATGTTCTATACCCTTGTTCAAAAATCTTTGGAAGCTATCTAATCTAATAAAAGCATAATATTGAAATTGACCATTTCTTTGGAATGCCTAAGCCACGCCCACCAGCCAATCAGAGCGACTGTATGCAAATTACCCCGGCCAAGATGGAGGCCAGCACTCACAAAGCTGCTAGAGTAAACAGGCAGCTTCCGTTGCAGCAGGAGTAAAACTGTTTGCCAGCTGGGCTTCTCCTGGCTCCAGGCAACAACATATTTGAAACATTGTCTCAATTATAGAAGCCTCAGAGGTGAAGCAAACAGCAGCCTTCCTTTGCACTAGTGATGGAGGAAACTGCCTGCCTAGAGTCTACTAAGGCAACATTCTTTCAATTATAGAAGCCACGAGCTGAAGCAAACAGAGGCTTCCTTACCTGCGTAGGCCTCGGCTTAAAGGAACAGTGTATCAATTATAGAAGATAAACAAACCCCAGAAACCTGCTTCCAGCCAGCTTTGCTGGGACATTGGGTCAATGGGAGCTGTGGGCAGCCTGAAAGCCTGAAAATGCCCCTCAGCCCATCACTCATGCTGGCCACACCCCAATGGGGTGAGGATTCCCACTGGGGGGCTTGGCCAGCCTGCAAACAACCATCAGCCCCTCACCCAGGCTGGCCAGGTACCCCAGTAGGGACCTGAACCCTGAAGGGACTCCAGGCAGCCTGAAAGCCTGAAAACGACCCTCAAGCCTGCACCCAGGGTCCACACTAGGGGGCTTGGCCAGCCTGCAAACAGCCATTAGCCCTTCAGCCAGGCTGACTAGGCACACCAGCTGGTAGACATCCCCAGAGGGGTCCCAGACTGTGAGAAGGCACAGGTTAGGCTGAGGGACCTCCTGAGTGCACAAATTTTTGTGCACTGGGCCACTACTTCATCCATATACTTTCTCAGGTTGTTAGAGATTGCACTCTGGTTAATTCCTCAGCTCTTTTGAGGATACTCTCTTTTCCTCCCTTATCAAGTTCTGGATGATCTTGGTTGGGTTGTGCTGTTAATTACCTATAGTTATACATTGTGTCTTGGAGGGGAGTGATGGGCACATCCTGAGAGAGGTACATGCTGCCATATGTGTCAGAGGCCTCTGGACTATCTTCAAGAACATTGGTTGTGCTAGCTTTTACTAGTAATAGGAAGAAATGGGCCATTTTACTAGGGTCAAGGGTTAAAAGAGATGTGGATGGGTTAAGATGTTTATAAAATTGACCAGATGTTCCATTCCAAATGTCAGAGTCCCATTTTTACCCCCAAAGAGAGCCTGGCCCAAAGAGAGAGATTGCTTTGGTTGCATGTTTAACCTTCTGTGTAATACCACCACTGACTGTAGTTAATCCTGGGATTGGTGCTTAGCTCTGACCTCCTATTGCAGAAGATATGATCCCTTTCTAACCTAGTGGAAAAGTCTTCTGGCTTCTTTACTTGGGTTTCCATAGACTAACTACTAGTTTTCATGATCTTTTGCAAAGTATTAATATGTAGTAATATCAACTCAAACATGATTGTATGCATAATTATTATTCACCTTTTCTTTCTCAAACAGCCAATGATTATATTACTAGTGCATTTTCTATTATAGTGTATGCCATTATGGTTTACCACTAGTGGTTTTTATCATACCCATTGAAACGCTTTATTATTCCAGGGGCTTCCTGAGTTCCATCTACTGCTAGTGATGCAATCCCTATTGCCAAGTTGACAGGGAGTAATCATCTCCAAATCATCACTATAATATGCTTTCTCTGAACACCAAATATAACTAAGTGGTCATAGATTGATTTTGAATAAATAAGCTGCTCAGAGAGTGATTTGTCACAGAGTACGTATTAGGCACCCACACATGTGGAATGGAGGTGTAGAAGCAGGTTTGGCAATGGTGAAAAAGCGATTTTCCACGCAGGCCTTGCAGTGTTCAAATCAGTGGGGAAGCCTGAAGCACAATAGCCTCACCCAGGGCACATAGCCCCCTCCTCGGGCATTGATTACGGGCTGCCCAGGAAAGGTGTTCTCTGTGGCAGGGCAGCTCTCAGCAGCTGGGTCAGGCCTACAGGTACTGATGGTACTAACTGCCTGTTGACATGTGGGGGCAACAACTTATTGCTTAAAGGAGAAACTAGTAGGTGCACATTTGTGTTCATTATGCAGATTAGACCCTATAACATACAGATTTAGTGACCTGGAATTCACATCAGTTGAAAATGTCTAAACTGTAACAGAGAAATAGATAGGAAAGTAACACAAAACAAGCATATAAAAAGGAATTGGGGCGCATTAAAATGTGTAACTGGAGTTTCCGAAAACAAAAGGAGATTAGGGTAAGAGTAATATTTGAAGTTACCAGGTCTGAGATGTTTCAAAACATAAAACAGACAGTTAAGCACAAATTCATAAAGCTCAGCAAACCCCTTGAAGAACAAATAAAAATAATGCCATATCTATGTATATCCTGGTCAGACTCCTGAAGAACAGGGGCAAAGTAGAACTCTTAGAAGTATCCAGGGAAAAACATATTTTGGGTGTAAAAATTAGAAGAGTAAGAGCTGGTTTATTTTCCAGAAACATAAAACCAGGAAAATATGGAATGCATCATTAAATTGATGAAAGAATCAATTAAATCATGAAAGAGTATAACTGCCACCCTAGAAGCTGAAGGCCAGTAAAGATATTCTTTTACAATGAATGTGAAACAAAGACATTTTCAAATAAAGGATGACTGAGAGTATTTGCTGTCAGTAGGGCTTGCATTATGAGAAAAAAAAATGTTTTTTCTGGATTGATTTCAACTCTGAATGTGAAGAAGAAACAAGAAACCTCTTTGGAAAAAAATCCTATCTAATAAAAGAGTAATATACAAATTAACTGTCACTCCACAACAAAGATGGCAGTGCTCATAGCCACAAGAAGGCAGTACCCAGTCCTCTCAGCTCTGCCGGAGTCCCCAAGTCCTGGGGGGGGGGGCGGTGTTGGGAGCAGGGAAGGGGCAGCCGCTGAGAGCGGGCAGCATGAGTGGCCTGGCAGAATGCTGCTCAGAGGCCCTCCTGACCTTTTATAAAAAACAAAAAAACAAATTCACTCCCCACAGAGTGATCCTCCCCACACACACCTGCAGCTTCAGGGTCTTAGCCTTGGAAGCACCTTCGCCCCCATGGAGTGATCCTTCCCACACACACCTGGAGCCTCTTGGTCTCAGCCTCAGAAGTTCCCCGGGCTCCCACAGAGTGATCCCCACCAACAGCAGCAGCTCAGGGTCTCAGCCTCAGAACCTTGCACGTCCCCAGCGAGTGACCCCTCACACACATACCTGCAGCCTCAGGGTCTCAGCCTCAGAAGTGTCCGTGCCCCGGTGAATGATCCTGCCCCACCAGCAGCCTCAATGAGTCAGCACTGGAACTTCCCTCACCCCCAGCTGAGTGATTGGAGTGGGGGGGGGGGGGCAGGGGTATCTGGATGACATTGCCTAGCAAACCTCTCTCATTGGGCAGAAATCTGTGACAGGGTTAGGGTTTTGCTTAAAATCTTTACAAACCACAAAGGAAATGTCTGAGGTAGGGTTTCACATTGGAAGTAACTTACAACTAATTTCTGAAGGCAAACTGCTACATTGCAGTTACATTACTAAAGAGTACCCCATGGTCCAGAGGTCGGGCTCCACAGCAGCAGTGGTGGGTGCTCCCCGCCCTGGTTCCTCAGCACCTCAGGCCGGTCTCAAACTCACCCAGGAAGGCCTTTTCCCCTACAGTTTCACCAAGGCAGGCAGGTTTTGTAGACATGAATTAAGAAGTGCCCACACACACGTCCTGAAGATGTCGGGGCTTGACAGAAATGACAAACAAACGGGTAAAAGAGCAAAACCAGAAACACCACTGATCACAACATAGATCACCTTTTTCTTCAGTGACGGTGTATTTCCCTCTTCTTTGTCTTCTGGAAGTGAGACAGATTCAAGTACTACGATTCTACCAACGGAAAAGTTAAGAGGAAGAGAGGACTGAAAAGGAATAAAAGGAGAAAAGAAAGGACAAAAGATGAAACATCAAGAAAAAGAAAGAGATGGAAAAAAGAAAACAACCACATGATATCACCTTTCCAAGGTCTCATGAAATTCCTGTTTAAAGAGATTATTTTAGTTTGGGTTTACATTTTTACTGGTTTGTCAAGACCATGGCAGATACAGTGTCCAATATGATAAAGAGAAAACCCTATCTAATAAAAAGGGAATATACAGGGAAGGACAGTTGGTGGTGACCGGGCCAGAGCAGGGGAGGATGGTTGGGGGCAATTGGGCTGGCCAGGGAGCAGTTAGGCGTCAATCAGGCAGGCAGGAAGTGGCTAGAGGGTGATCTGGCTGGCAGGCAGAAGCAGTTAGGGGCAATCAGGCAGGCAGGCAGGCAAATGATTGGGAGCCAGCAGTCCCGGATTGTGAGAGGGATCCCAGATTGGAGAGGGTGAAGGTTGGGCTGAGGGACACCAGCCCCTCCCCAACACTGGTGCATAAATTTTATGCACTGAGCCTCTAGTATGAAGATAAATTGTTGACCATGAAGGAGACAAAGATTTCTTTTAAAAATTATGATTTAGACTATATTTTAGTAAGAACTTATGTTTATCAAAAGATAACACACAATGAAAAAAAGGTAAGGTATAAAGTAGAAGACATATGTAATAATTCAAATGATGAAGAACATATATCCAGCATATATGCATGTAGAATAGCTACCAATTCATATCGAAAACAATGAAAAACCTAACTGAAAAAGCAAAAGTCTATTCAGGCAATTCTTAAACAAGAATATCCAAATGACCAATAAATATATGAGAAAATGTTCAATTTTATTGGGTGCAGGGAGGTACAAATTAAAACAGAGCAATACCAACTTTTAGTGAAATGTGAAGCAACTGCAACTATCACTAACTGTGGCTGGGATTTTAATCATTATTATTCCTGTGGCACCTGCATCCATCGCTGTCTATTAAAGCTGGATGTATTCATACCCTACGAATTTGGAATTATACTCCAGAATTATATTGAACAAAACGCAAACATATGGCCTTCAAATTCATGTATATAAGTTTTCATAACACTGATCCTTATAATAGTAAAAAATTGAATACTACCAAAATAATAATCAAAACTAAAACTGTTGTGTAATCTACTCTAATAAAAGTGTAATATTGAAATTGACCATTTTTATAGGACGCCTAAGCCATGCCCACCAGCCAATCAGAGTGGCTGTATGCAAATTAACTCAGCCAAGATGGAGGCCAGCAGTGGAACCACGAGGCAGGGGCAGTGCAGGCGGCAAGGTAAGCGGGACGTTAGGGGCAGGTGACAGGCGAGGGTGTGTGGGGTGGGCGGGGCCAATGGGCAGGTGGTGGGTGGTGTCTGTGAGGTGTGGAGCGCAATGGGCAGGTGGCAGGCTGCAGGTTGGGCGGGTACAGGCTGGGCTGAGGGACCCCCCAAGTGCACAATATATTGTGTACCAGGCTCCTAGTCTATATCATAAAAGGCCTGTGGCCGTAACACCGTAATGCCATAATGATCAATGACGGACTCACCAGGAAGGGCATTGATGGGTCCAATGGTGGTGGTGGCAGGCAGGACTTCTGGGTCCCACGTGAGTTCACGCACTGGGCCTCTCTCTCTATTTTTTTCCTGCTAAATTAATTGTGTAGATAGCCTGAATTACATGCACTTGCACATTGCACTTACATGCACATTAATGTGCACACACACACCTAGAAGCAAAATGTTTTTAAAAAAACACACGCCATAAAATAGCAGCACGTTTTGAGGTTAATTGTCAAAATTACTGAATTTTTATTCCAGCTCAAACACTTGTCAACTCTGTGACCTCAGGCAAGTTATGTAATTCATCTATTCCTCATATTCATTATCTGTAAAAAGGAGATAAAAATGGTAACTATGAAATTGTGTTCTTGTGAGAACTACAGTATTGAATTTATATAAAGCAATTGAAACATCCAAAGCAATATAATGTTGTTGTTTTTCATGTCGTTATTAATATAATTTGTGTTGCTGTTTTTTTCTCCCAACTTGCTTTTTATTCTGTTTTTCATAGTTGAGAATACAACAAATAATCTTTTTTCTTGTATTCTTATTTTAAACTTAGGATTTATTTCAGAAGTTTTCTCAAGTCATGAAAATAGCTTTTTTAGTTACTAAAAATTATGGTTTTTTAAAATATATTTTTACTAGGGGCCCAGTGCACAAAAATTTGTGCACTCAGGGGGTGGGGGTCCCTCAGCCCGACCTGTGCCCTCTTGCAGTCTGGGACACCTCAGAGGGGGGGATGTCCACCTGCTGGCATGCCTGGCCAGCCTGGGTGAGGGGCTGAGGGCCATTTTCAGGCTGCCCACAGCCCCTTCAGGGTTCGTGCACGGGGGGGTGGGAGGGCTGGTGAGTGCAGGCCTGGATGTTTCCCACTGGAGAGCCCACGATCGCACACGTCTGGTGGGCCCCCACTGCTGAGGGGACACACCTGGCACAGAGTTGGGTGGCGAGCCAGGGGCGGACGCTGGTGCAGGATCCCTCGGTGGGGCCCTGATGCTGAGCAAACACACCTGGGGTGGAGCCGGGCAGCAGAATGGCTTCAGATGCTCTGCACTGTGCAGCAGACACTCCTGCACGCCCTGTGGAGGCCCCTGGGGGGTGGATGAAAGTAGTGGACCCAGGACGGGCACTCCTACACACCCCACAGAGGCCCCTGCGCTCCCGAATGCCCTGGGGAGGCCCCCAGGGGGTGGAGCCAGGCAGTGGACCCGGGACAGGTGCTCCTGGATGCCCCGAGGAGGCCCCAGGCTGGACCCCCCCCCCCACTGAGCTGACATACCTGGCACAGCTATGCCGGCCTCGGAGGCTCCCAGTGCAGAGCCGCCCTGCCAGCCTCAGTCTTGGCTGGGTTAATTTGCATACAGCCGCTCTGGTTGGCTGGGGGGCGTGGCTTGGCTGGTGGGTGTGGCTTAGGTGTCTCGGGTAATGGTCAATTTGCATATTACTCTTTTATTATATTAGATTGGTTTCAGAGCGGAAGATAGAAACATCAATGATACCCCCTACTGGAGGTCCAACCCACAACCTGGGCAACCCTAAATGGGAATTGAACCAGGATCTCCTGGTTCATAGATCGATGCTCAACCATTGAGCAACACTGGGTGGGCCAAATTATGATATTTTGAGGTTCCATAATTGCCTTAAATTGTTCCTATGATTAGATATTGGGATTTTATTTTTACATAAATAATGCTGCAATTATCATGTTTGCACAGAAATGTCTGTGTTTCAGAGTATTTCTTCAAAGTAGATGCAAATAAATGGATTACCAGGCTAAAGGATAGTTTACTTAAAAAGATTTATATCATACATGATGTAGGAAATATATTTAACAGACACGTAGGCTATACAGCACATGGTACTGTCTAATATAACTTGCTGCATTTGTGCCAATGTTCTCTATGAGTTTAGTCCAACAGAATGACCACTGGCATCATGTAGCTATTCAACACCAAAATATGCTTATGTGACCAGGATGCTGATTTTAAATAGCTAGAGGTAGCTAATGGCTGTGGGCAACACCTATATATATTTGTGTAACACTCACCTAAATTGCTCATATCATTGAAGAAAACCCCTTGCTCCTTTTTTTATAACACTCCTAACACCTGATAACATTGTCTGTTCCATTAATAACCCTAATTTTTTTATTCCTGTATTTTTTAAATAGCTTACCACATTTTTATGAATGCCTAACCAAAAAAAAATGATGCTTAGCATTGTTTGCTTTTGATCGTTTCAGAAATAATCATCTTTACCCACTTTTTTTGGTTTATAAAATACTTCTAAGATTAGTCCATATTGCCCAATGCAGTAGTAGTTTATTCATTCTCTGAGTTGACAGTATTTCATCTTGCGAGTTTACTACAATTTATTTGTCTATCATAGTTAAAAGGCTTTTAGTTTGTTTAAGTTGTTTTACTGTTATGCTATGAGAAATTAAGTGATTTTTTTCTTGGTGCACATTTTTTAAGAGCTATAATAGCATATGCAACTTGGAATTAAACTGTTGGGTCATAATATATGCATGTGTTCAACTTTCATATATTTTTTTAAATTGTAATTCAAAATTATTATACCAATAAATATATTCACCAAAACCATATCTGAATTCTTTAAGTTTCATACGTCTAGCAACAAATTCTACTGCAAGCTTTTTAAAATTTTAAATAAGAGCAGTAAAATAATTCATAATTGTGGACTTGTTAGTGTGAAAAATATCTTCCTCAAGGGTATTCATGGAACCTTTGCTATATTTTGTTTAAAACCTTGAGATGGAGCAATTATCCTGTATTACCTGGGTGGGCTTGGTATAATCATGAGGTTCCTCAGTTAAGAGAGACAGGAGATCAGAGTGGTAAGGAATAGAATGACTAAAGCAAGAAGTTGGATGATACAAGGAAAGGGTCAAAGGTCAAGAGATGCGGCCTCCATGTGTATCTAGAAGTTGGTCTCTGGAGGCTTCTTGAAGTTGAAAAGGATAAGGAAACATTCAAATCTAGAGACTCCAGGCAGAGCCAGAACCAGTCATGCCAACATATGGACCTTAGCCCGATTAAATTAATTTTGAACATCAGACCCGCAGAACTATAAGATAAGAAATGTGTTGGTTTTCTAATGCAATATGTTCATGGTAATACTATATAATAAAAGGGTCATATGCAAATTGTCCCCACAACCAGGAGTTTGACTGGAGTTCAACCAGGAGGTGGGGCTGGCCCACCAACTGCCCAAAGTTCCTCCCCTCTGGCTGGCTCCCAATCTGTCCCCTGACCTTGATGAGGGCAGGGACCAGCTGGCCAACCTCCCACATCCTCTCTCCCCAACCTGGCAGGCCGGCCTGAACCCCACCCATGCCTGGATTTGTGCACTGGGCCTCTAGTTTGTTATAATAACAATAGCAAGTTAATGCTATTGCTTTACTTAAATGCAGCAAGAGTGTCCTGTGATTGCTGGCCAGCTATGGATCAGGTGTAGGCACATTTTCATTTCTTGAACTAACAGGTTGAAGTGGTTACAAATGAACACCTGTTTCTGAGAAGATATCCTTTGGGAAACTTGTACTATGGGCCTTAAATACCCCCAAGTCATTCCAGGTGAAGTCTTTTTCCTTGGTTGGTTCTCATTTCAATAACTTATTTTGTTTCTTCACTTCCTGTTGAGCTTTGTCATACCAGGGACTTCCCACAACTTTGCTACCACTGTAACCCAAGGATAGGAATATGAGCTCCAAAGGGAGCCAAGTTTTCAAAAACAATAACACCCATTTAAGCTATTATATGGAAAAGAGCTGACATCTCCACAATATTATGCACATGAACACAGATCTATCAGCCTTAGTCACTATGGAGCCAGAAAACTGAAGTCTTAGTTATAGACTATCATCAAACCATCTGCAATAAAAAATTGTTCACGGATATTCTGCAGAGGCTAGATATTTCTGGGTCTTTTCTGTTGTTTTACAGAGTCAATCCATAATTAAAACCTGAATTACAAAAATTATACCAGGTAAAGTAACAGAGACAAGATATTGTAAGCTTATGAGCATATAAATAAAATGCAAGAACTTTCATGATTTGAACATTACATTTACTTTGTTTAAAGAATTAAGCTTTTTCCTAAACCTATTAATTGCCAATGCTATTTATAAACTCTAACAGATAATGTGTAAATAATGTAATTATAACTAAACCCATGTGGGATTGTTTATAACATATCAGATATGCATAAATTTTTATATTCTCTTGCATATTTTATAGATTTTTGACCCCTTCAGAGTTAGAGAAAGAGCATCTATTTGACAGTGGGGGGAAAAACCCTAAAATTAGTGTATTAGTTACTTTCATTCATTTTAATGCAAGAAAAATAGCCATTTCAAAGTCCAAATTACCTACTCACACATTTATTTTCTCCTTTCAAGGGCTTGCCCTTTCCAATTCTGTTTTTGAAATTTTAGTCTAAGTATCAGATACTTAGTCATATAAATAGCTAAACCAAAATTGTATATAGATCAGTGTTTATTTTGTTAAATTATTCATTATTGGAGTTTTTATTTAAAATTATGCTCACTTACTGAATTTTAAGAGCATTACAAATAAGTGTATGGCCAAAAATGACTCTGACAATATTAAATTACATGAAAACTTTTTAAAATTTAAAATAAAAATATCTGCAAATTACCTGTAGATAGCCACTATTTGCCCAACAATGTAATTTAATTTTAATTAAAATTTTCCAGGAACAAAACTGAATTAAAACTGGAAAAAATTCCCATGAGAAAAAAAGAAAAGTACTTTATAACAAGGAATAAAATCCCATGAAAATATCTCTGAAATTTATATATATATATATATATATATATATATATATATATATATTAGTAAAAGCCTAAGCCACCCTTACAACCGGATGACCAGCTGGTAGCTATGATGTGCACTGAGCACCAGGGGGCAGATGCTTGATGCAGGAGCTGCCCCTTGGTGGTCAAGTGCACTCTTACAGCCAACCTCCTGTGGCGGGTCAATTTCCCACAGTCTCTCCCCTTAGCTGGCTGGCCTCGATCAGCTCCAATGGGGATGGAGTTAGACAGCCCCAATAGGCCCTGATCTCTGGCCAGGCCAAAGGACCCCCACCCATGCATGAATTTGTGCACTGAGCCTCTAGTATTATGTATTAATAAATTAATGATACTATGTGTTTATGTTTAACCTCCTGTTTCTGCAGAGGCCTAAATAAAAACTTGCTACATAGTGAAATAGAATTAACCACTTCTTAAAAATAAGCCATCTTGGTTACTGTGCAGTTAAAATGCATATGTATTTTTCTTAAAGGAAGTTTATACTACTAGTATAACATCTTAGTTTAATTTCATGATGGTGTTCTATGAGATATTAATAGGAAAAATATCTTATAGAATGATAAATCATATTTAGAAAAGAATTCACCTTATAATAAAATTACTTTCATATAGATTATAATGTTGAAGATATTATCCATAAGAAATAATGCATGAAATAAAATAATTTCTGATGAATTATCTGATTCATGAAGGTCTAGCTTTCTGTTTCAGAAAGCATAATTTTTATAGTTGATCAATTACTTTAAATCATGCCATATTTCAGATTGCTTTATATTTAAAACAATTTTTTGAATAACCTTTTTTTTCATTGTCTCAAATCCTCAATTTCACTTAATTATACTAAGTACTTTCTAAATTTTCTGTTCAGCTACCATATTAGAATACAGCTTTCTTACTTCTGGATTGGTATATTTTAACCCATTTTCTACTATCTTGGCAGAACATGGTAAGTAAAAGGTCCAAGTCCTAGAAAATCACTAGTGTTTTCTTTCTTTCTTTCTTTTTAAATGTTCCCACAGTTTATTAGAAATAAAAATTTTAAATTGTCATTCAAAATTCCATATGTGTCTTTCCCCCTTCCTGCTTGACATTTTATAGGCCTTGTCATCCTGAAAATTCAAGTATCTTCCCTTAAAATAAATATATTTACATTATTTCATTTATTATTTAGCTTCTACTTATGGACTTCCCTTTTATCAGTATTTTATCATCTGTGTCTCTATGGTTTGTTTCTAGTATGTAGTATATTAGGCCAAAACTTACTTTAAACTAACAAGCAGCTATTATCTCAAAGTTTCTGTAAATCAGGATTCTGGACCTGTTTTGCTTGGTGCTTCTGAAAGTGACATTTAAGGTTTTGCCAAATTCTACTCTTTAGATTTAGCCATTAGGTCCAACTCACACTCTAGTCATAAGGAATGCATGAATAGCAGGAGGTGGGTTGGTGTTACATATACTACAGAATAACTACAAGTTTAGTTTGACTTTATTAGTGTAAAATAATAAATAACTAACAAAAAATATTTTACTTTAAGAAGTGATAACCTTAAACTTATTCATTATCCCAGTCAAAATTTCAGGCACCATCCTTAATTTCATCTTTCTTCTGTTATACCCTCAAGGTCAACCACCAGTCGTTTTTACTCTTCCTTCCTTTTCTCTCTCAAAAACAGCTACCTTCCTTTATCAGCTTCTAACTAGTCCCCTGGCCTGAAGACCTGTTTCCACAAGTCCAATCATAATTCAAAATACAAATCATTTTTATGATGTAAATCTAATCATACTCAACAGTCTAATGAACAGCTTGGCTGTCTTTTCAGTGATCTTGTGATTAATTCAAAATATTAAAAGGCTTTAGCTATCCCTCTTGTTGCAGCCTCTGATTTCTTTTTAGCCTCATCTCTGGCTATTTTCTCCCTTACTCTCTACATTCCTAAAATGCTAAACTTATCATTTTTTTTCACTATTGTATGGTCTTTCATCATACAGCCTTTTTATTTACTGTACTCTCTCTGTGAGAGAGTTCACCTCTCTTTTTGCCATGAATTTTTGTTCATCTTTCAAGTTTCAAATTAGACATTTTCTCAGATCATGATTTTGTCTACATTGTATATGTTCCTAAAGTATCTTATAATTCTCTATTCTAGCACTTATCACACTCTCCAATTGTTTATTAATTCCTGTGTTTCTCCTGGAAGATAAGAATAAGTATTATAGTGAGGGTAAGATTTATGTCACCAGTGCTAGCACAAACTTAAAATATATTTGAAAATTAAAATAACAGTAATAATAATGAATGAATTCAAATTTTATTTAGCAATCACTATATGCTAACCCCTGTGCTGTGCCAGCACAGCCAAGGGTTCAGTGAGCCTAAGGGAGGTAGCAAAGGATTAAAGAAAAGACAGAAAAAAAGAATATAGCTGGGGCTCAGTGGATCTTCTGTACCCGGATGAGGTCACAGAGAAGGATCCAACCAGCAACAGCAAGCTGAGGCTTTATTTTATAGTCAGAGAAAAACAAGGTAGTGGTCAACATAGTTACAATATTCTTGTGAGTTTCACTTGTTTTGGCAGCACTTGCTGTACCTCTCACAGCTCATTAGCTACCTAGGAAGGATCTAGGGGGCAGCTATAAGGTTAAACTTAATTAAGCTAAGAGGGCTCTGCCCTCCAAGTTGGGACTTATTTGTGGCTCTGCCACAGGTCAAGCTGAGGCTTAACTCTAGAGCTGCTCCCTACATCTCCTCCTTCTTTTGTTTTTAAGCTACTATAATAAAAGTGAAATATGAAAATTAAGAACAAAGTTCTGACTATTAAAACAATAACAGAACAATGCCAATGCATTACATTTTAAAACTTGCAAAAACAAAGCTCTGAAAATAATAACAAAACAATGCCAATGCAACAGAGCAATGAGAGAGAAATCAAACTACAGACATGTTAACATTTTCAGCTACAAAATGAAAGTTATCTACTCAGAGTCCTTAGATTTGGCTGAGCAAGACTTTACAGAAAACTGGCAGCTCACCAAAGCTAGTCAGCATCTCAGACCTTGCTTAGCTTTCATTTTCTTCTTCCACATCTCTATCATTGGGACAACTCTCGGTATTTTGAACAAAAGGACAAAGAGCTTCTCTGGATCCCCTGTACCTCCTCCAGGCACCGGTTCTGCTTCTCCGTCTCTGTGATGAGGAGGCCCCACAGCTGCTGCAGGTCAGCGAGCCTCTGTGGGATGGTCTCAGCATTCAGGCTGCTGCTGTTGGTGACAATGTTCTGGCTCCTCTTGAAGATGACTTCAATGTGAAGATGTTGATCCGAGGCTGGTGCTGTCGGAGTTCCTTCTGGAGGGTCCGATGTTTCTTTGTAGTCCCTAGATTTGGACAGTCTTAATTTCCCATTTTTTACACCAAGCTATTATTAGCCTCACTCCCTACCTTACTTTCACTTTCTGCACCTGTACCTTAAAGGAGCTTCCTTTCACTTTACAATTGTAGTTTCCCTGAACTCAGGCCCTGCATTGGGTGCCACATGTGCTGTGCCAGCATAGCCAAGGATTTGGTGAGCCTGAGGGGGAGGGTGGTGAATAATTAAAGAAAAGACAGAAAAGAGAATATAGCTGGGGCTTGGTGGATCTCCTGTGCCTGAATGAGGCCACAGAGAAGGATCCAACCAGCAAGCTAAGGCTTTATTTTATAGTCAGAGAAAAGCAAGGTAGTGGTCAACGTAGTTACAATGTTCTTGAGAGTTTCACTTGTTTTGGAAGCACTTGCTCCATCTCCCACAGCTCATTAGCTACCCAGGAAGGATCTAGGGAGGGCTATAAAGTTAAACTTAATTAAGCTAAGAGGGCTCTGCCACAGGTCAATCCGAGGCTTAACTCTAGAGCCACACCCTACAAACCCTTGTGAAAAGCCTATTACATGGATAATTTTACTAACTGCTAAAAACCAATCTTTAGCATAGGTATAACAAATATACTAACAAAATAGTATTACTTTGAAGATGAGGAAATTAGTATAAAAATGTTAAATGAGCAAAGATTAAAGTTTACATTTAAACTGAGACAATTAATTTGAGTATAAGATTTTTATTACTAAACTAAAAGAAACAAATATATTCCAGCAATCTGTCTTTAAAAAAAGAGGCATGAGATTATCTAAAATGATTTTAAAATATTTTGTGGCATATTGCTTTGCCAGCATGGCTTGTGGTTGAGCACTGAGCTGTGAACCAGGAGGTTACTGCTCGATTTCTAGCCAGGGCACATGCCTGGTTGCAGTCTTGATCTCCAGTATGGGGCATGCAGAGGCAGCTGCTCAATGATTCTCTCTCATTATTGACATTTATATCTCTCCCTCTCTCTCTCTTTTCCTCTCTCAAATCAATAAAAATATATTTTAAAAATAAAATATTTTGTGACACATTATCACTTTTATGTTATTAAGAAGGCTCTTATTCTCTTGGGCAGTTCTAACTGTTTAAAAGTCTAATCTCCTGTTTGTGAGGCAAAAATACCTCCAGCTAACCCTCTGCAATCTCATCTCATTCAATATTATCAGTACCTCTGAAATTATGCAGAATAAGTCTAATATATTCTACATTAATAGCCATTCACATTTTTATATTAGTTACTAATCTCAGCGCTACTTTTACTCCAAAATATATTTGAATAAAATTTAAGTGTATTATTTTGTTATTGTTTTAAAACTAGAGGCCTGGGGCACAAAAATTTGTGCACTCGGGGGGGGGGGGTGTCCCTCAGCCCCACCTGTGCCCTCTCGCAGTCTGGAACCTCTCGGGAAATGTCCACCTGCTGGTTTAGGCCTGCTCCCTGGGGGATCAGGACTAAACTGGCAGTCAGACATCCCTCTGGCAGCCTGGGAGCCCTTGGGGAATGTCCACTTGCCAGCAGGGAGCAGCCTAAGCTGCAGTTGGACATCCTTAGTGCTGCTGAGGAGGCAGGAGAGGCTCCCGCCACCACCGCTGTGCTGGCAGCCATCATCCTGGCTTGTGGCCGAGCAGAGCTCTCCCTGTGGGAGTGCACTGACCACTAGAAGAAAGCTCCTGAATTGAGTATATTTCTCTTAGTGGTTAGTGTGTGTCATAGTGACCAGTCATTCCCAGTAGTTCTGCTGTTAGGGTCAATTTGTTTATTACTCTTTTATTATATAGGAAAGAGGCCTGGTTCACAGGTGGGGGGCCAGCTGGTTTGCCATGAAGGGTATCCTGGATCATGGTGGGGGTCCCACTGGGGTACCTGGCCAGACTGGGTGAGGGTCTGAGGGCTGTTTTCAGGCTGGACACCTTCCCAAGCTCCCAGCCTCTCCTTTTTATTCCTTTTCTTTTTTTTCCTGGGATTTATTTATCTTCTATAATTGAAATTTTGTAGCCTAGAATGGAGCCCAGAGTCTACCAGGACAGGCGGGAAGCTTGGCTTCCTCCATTGTTGGGAGCAACCCAAGCCTTCTGCTTGCTCCAGCTCTGTGGCTGCCACCATCTTAGTTGGGTTAATTTGCATACTTGCTCCTGTTTAGCTGGTGGGCATGGCTGGTGAGCATAGCTTGAGCATAGCAGAGGGATAGTCAATTTGCATGTTTCTCTTTTATTATACAAGATTATTTAGAATAAAACATAAATACAAGAAACAGCAACATCCTTTGAAACATTTTTATGTTAACTTCATTCCTTGGTATTTTGTTTTTGTTTTTGTGATTTTGTAGGGAATATCTTTCTTCAATTCATTTATTAGAACTGAGATTATGAATTTTTTATATTTCCATTTGTGTATCTTTCAGGAGTTGCTTTGTAAATTTTTTGATGCTTATTATATGTATGGTTTATTGCATTTTCCTTATTTATTTTAGGTCTAAATATCTAGCTACTTTTGTCAATTGTGTACATCACAAATATTTCTCCCTATCTGATGTTGCTCTTTTTTTTTGGTGTTAATCCTCATCCTAGGATATTTTTCTATTATCTTTTTTTAAATAAATAAGATGTTTACTTATTTATTTATTAAATATATTTTTATTGATTTCAGAGAGGAAGAGAGAGGGGGAAAAAAAGATAGAAACATCAAAGATGAGAGAGAATCATTGATTGGCTGCCTCTTGCATGCCCCCTACGGAAGATTGAGCCAGCTAACCAGGCATGTGCCCTTGACCAGAATTAATCCTAGGACCCTTCAGTCCACAGGCCAGCACTCTAATCACTGAGCCAAACCAGCTAGGCTGCCACATATTCTTTATGCTACTATCTACCAACATCCAGCCCTTGTTCGTACAGGAATTTAAAACCTAGCCTCTTTCTAAGTATTATGAGATGATTGATTCACATACAACCCTTCATGTTTAAGTTAATGCTGTATAAGGGATTCTTCATATTTATATGTAGCTGCTGATTAGATTCATAGCATATAGATAGCTATCAGAGCAATACCTTTATAAGGGCTATATCCTTATAAAAATATGAGAGAGTACTAATGTTGAATTGCAACAAACACACATACATACATGCCTATATTTTGTGACATGGTATAAGAAATTGCAAGAACAAGATAAAACACGATGTAAGATGCTGCTGGTGTTTTTCTGTATTCCACCAAATTAGCTTCTCTGACAAAAGAATATTGAGCTCTGAACAAACACCTTTTTAAGAGAATTCAGGGTTCACAAACATAGCTTTTAATATCTGCTATTATGCCATTAATTCAGAAATCTCTACAGGTTAAGATTTTATGCAGCTGCACACATTTTATTAAGAAAAATAAATCTTGTGCATGAGAGTTCTTGATATTCTGCAACAGATACTTCTGCTGCAGAGAAAAGTGGTGGGTAAAATGTATATAATTAGTTGCTGAGGAATATTATGCCAATAGCAACTTTTCTTATACAGTATTTTTATACAGTAAAAATGCACTCATTCAGAATTGTCTCCTGAAAATGACAAGACATGAAAATATTTGTTACAAACTCAGAGTAGCCAGGAGGATGGCTGCAATGGGGCTAAAGATCTAGAGAACAGCACCAGGGTGTCCCCTACACGTGCTCTGTTTCCCAAAGAGGGAAACTTCTAACCTGGCTGCAGGCTGCATGTAGGAACTGGGAGCTCACTGTAAAGGTGGTCCATCCTCCTCATCCTGGAGCTGCCTATTATCATGGAAAGATTAACAACCTTGTTGTCGAATCCAAATCCACCAGCCCATTGAAGACCCCAGCCCTTTGCATATTGCCAGCCTTTGCATACCCACGGGCCTTTGAAAATTTCCAGCCCACATTACCTGCAACCTTCCCATTTAGCATACACTTTTGCCTACTTTACCATGTAATCTTTGTCCTTCTACCCAGTATAAGCACCTGGTTTATGGTGGGGTGCAGAACAGATTTTTGTGGATGACCTGATGCTCTCCCATACTGCTGGCATTATTGGAATAAACACTTATATATGATTCAAATATACACGCACACTAGAGGTCCAGTGCACAAAAATTTGTGCACTTAGGGGGGGGGGTGGGTCCCTCAGCCTGGCCTGTGCCCTCTTGTAGTCTGGGACCACTCAGGGGATGTCCACCTGCTGGCTTATACCTGTTCCCCAGGAGATCAGGCCTAAGCTGGCAATGAGAAGTCCCTTTGGCCTGGGAGCCCTTGGGGGATGTCCACTTGCCAGCAGGGAGCAAGCCTAAGCTGCAGTCAGACATCCTTAGCACTGCTGAGGAGGCAGGAGAGGCTCCCACCACCACCGCTGTACTAGCAGCCGTCAGCCTGGCTTGTGGCTGAGCAGAGCTCCCCTGTGGGAGCACACTGACCACCAGGGGGCAGCTCCTGCATTGAGCGTTTGCCTTCTGGTGGTCAGTGTGTCATAGTGAACAGTCATTCCCAGTCATTCTGCTGCTAGGGTCTATTTGCATATTACCCTTTTATTATATAGGATAGAAGCCTGGTGCATGGGTAGGGGCCGGCTGGTTTGCCCTGAAGGGTGTCCTGGATCGAGGGGGGAGGGTCCTCACTGCAATGCCTGGCCAGGTGAGGGGCTGATGGCTGTTTGCAGGCTGGTGAAGCCCCCCAACAAGGACCCTCACCCTATGGGGGTGTGGCCAGCCTAGGTGAGGGGCTGAGGGCAGTTTGGAGGCTGGCCACAGCCCCTTCAGGGTTGGGGGGTGTCCCACTGGGGTACCTGGCCAGACTGGTTGAGCGGCTGAGGCTTACCATGCCCCCTTTTTCAGGCTAGCCACACCCCCTTCAGGGTGGGGGTCCCCACTGGGGTTCCTGGCCAGTCTGGGTGAGGGGCTGAGGGCTGTTTTCAGACTGGCCATGCCCCCTGGCAACCCAAGCTCCCAGCTTCTCCTTTTTTCTTGGATTTATTTATCTTCTATAATTGAAACTTTGTAGCCTTGAGTGGTGCCCAGGTCCGGCTGGAAGCCTGGGTTGCCCCTGAAAACCCAGGCTCCCAACCCCTCCTTGAGTGGAGACCACAGCCAACTGGAAGCAGGTATCTGGTATTTATTTCTCTTCTATAATTGAAACTTTGTAGCCTTGAGTAGAGCTGAGGGCCGGCTAGGGCAGGCAGAAAGCTTGGCTTCCTCCATTGCTGGGGGCAAACCAAACCTCTTGCTCACTCCAGCTCCTTGGCTACCACCAACTTAGTTGGGTTAATTTGCATACTCGCTCCTGATTGGCTGGTGGGCATGGCTTGAGCGTAGGTGAGGGATGGTTAATTTGCATGTTTCTCTTTTATTATATAAACTAGGGGCCTGGTGCACAAAAATTTGTGCACTCGGGGGGTGGGGGTCCCTCAGCCCAGCCTGTGCCCTCGTAGTCTGGGAAACCTCGGCAGGGTGGGGAGGGATGTCCACCTGCTGGCGTGCCTGGCCAGCCTGGGTGAGGGGCTGAGAGCCATTTCAGGCTGCCCACAGCCCCTTCAGGGTTTGTGCACTGGGAGATGAGAGGGCTGGTGAGTGCAGGCCTGGACGTTTCCCACCGGAGGGCCCATGATCACACACACCTGGTGGGCCCCCACTGCTGAGGGGACACACCTGGCGCAGAGCTGGGTGGTGAGCCAGGGGCAGACGCTGGTGCATGATCCCTCGGTGGGGCCCTGCTGCTGAGCAAACACACCCGGGTTGGAGCCGAGCAGCAGACTGGCTTCGGATTCTCCGCACTGTGCAGCAGATGCTCCCGCACGCCCTGTGGAGGCCCCTGGGGCAGAGCCAGGCAGTGGACCTGGGACTGGCGCTCCTGGACTCCCCGAGGAGGCCCCAGGCCGGACCCCCCCCACTGAGCTGACACACCCGGCACAGCTGTGCCGGCCGGCCGTGGAGGCTCCCAGTGCAGAGCTCCCCTGCCAGCCTCCATCTTGGCTGGGTTAATTTGCATACAGCCGCTCTGACTAGCTGGTGGGCGTGGCTTAGGCATCCCAAAGAAATGGTCAATTTCAATATTACCCTTTTATTAGTTTAGATAATTGAAACACTGTTGCTTTAAGTTGAGGTCTAGGCAGGTAAGGAAACCTCCTATTTGCTTCAGCTCTGTGGCTTCTATAATTAAAACATTGTTATCGTGACCAGAGGCTCAGCCAGCCTAGGCAGGCAGTTGCAACAGAAGCCTCCAGTTTGCTCTAGCTCCATGGCTGCTGGCCTCCATCTTGGCTGGGTTAATTTGCATACAGCCACTCTGATTGGCTGGTGGGTGTGGCCATGAGCAGAGGCTCAGTCAGCCTAGCCAGGCAGTTGCAACAGAAGCCTCCGGTTTGCTCTAGCTCCATGGCTGCTGGCCTCCATCTTGGCTGGGTTAATTTGCATACAGCTGCTCTGGTTGGCTGGGAGGTGTGGCTTGGCTGGTGGGCATGGCTTAGGTGTCTCGGGTAACGTTCAATTTGCATATTACTCTTTTATTTTATTAGATGAAATATATATATTTCACAATATGGTAGGAAAGATATTATATTTGAAATCATGAGAACCATAAACATCATAAACTTTGTTGCCTGACTGATCCCCATGGTCCTGTTACTTAGCCTGACTGGATTTCATTCCCTGTACTCTCCAGCAGGAATTATGGTATTACTTATTATTTTAATTTAATGATTTGAACAGAAGAGCAAATGAGTTAGTGTATATAAATGTGCTAAATATTACACTCTATTTGGTATCACATAGAAAAGAAAATTCACTAAAACTGATGTAAGATGAAATAGAAAACATGAAGAGTTCTGTATTTATTCATATTAGTGTATTACAGCTGCCATAACAAATTGCCACAAGCATAGTGGCTGAAACAATAGGAATTCATTCTCTCACTGTTTTAAATTTCAGAATCCCTTAAGGTGCTAGTAGGGCAACACTCCATCATAAGACTCTTGGGGAGAATCCTTTCTCACCCCTTCCACCTTCCAGCTGCTGCAGATGTTCCTAGGATGATGACTGCATGACTCCAGCCTCTGCCCCATTTGCACATGGCCTTCTCGTTTCCATCTGTCTTCCCTCTGTGTTTCTCTTAGGAGAGATGTCATTTGATTTAGCCCTCTCACAAAAATCCAGGATGACCTCAAGATCCTTAACTTAGTTATATCTATAAAGAACTTTTTTCCAAGATTGCATTCAAGGGTTCTAGGACACAGCTATATCTTTTTATCTATTCAACACAATACACTATCAAAGAAATTTAGGCCACAATTGCAAGTTTTTACACAAAAAAATTATTCCAGACTTTGGTGTCGACCTGACTACATTCTATTATATATTTAATTAAAATACATATAATTCTTAAAATATAAAAATGGACCAAATTCTTTCAGAGAATAGAGAAAGAACAATGCCCTTCAGTTTGTTTTATGACACTAACATATCAGGTGTAAAAATATTCCTAGGAATATATGACAAATGGACATTACAGATAACTCTCACCTATGAATATAATCTCAAAATACCTTTACTAACTTGTACTAAACTGATCTAGCAGTATACAAAGGGAACAGTGTAGCATGCTGACTTACAGTGAATGCTGTTGATTAAAATATTAGCAGAATTAAAGAGACAATTAATATGAACCTGTCATTGAGGGGAGAAAATCCAATTTTGTTTAAAAAATAAATAAAACTCTTGTCAAAAAGAAGCAGAAATGATATTTTTATATGATGACTAATAGCATCATATGTCATGATAACGCCTACCCATTTCATCTTGTGAGTGTGCCAAGAGTAGGTGCTATCACCACTTTGATTTGACACCCAGTCAAAGTTCTATCTCTTACTGTAAAACAAGAAAAATAAAGAATGTAAGAATTTTAAAAAATATATTACTTTCATTGTTTGTAATTTTGAATGTTGAAATGTTATAACAGATCTACATATAAAAAATCAAAACTAACTAATGCATTTAACAAGGTGTCTGAACACTATGTCAATATATAAAAATAAATTTAACTTCTACATGAAAGCAAATGACAAATGAAATGTTTCAAAAATTAAATTACAAAAGCAAAAAAAGTAAACATCTAAGAAAGATGCAATAAAATATGTAGAGAATATTACCACTACAACACACAAACAACAAAATTTACTAACAGAAATTAAAGAAGACATAGGGAAAGATACATTGAGCAAACCAAGAACCAAACAGTATTTGTGAGCCATGTATTTTATTTTTCAATTGAGGCTCTAAAAAATAACATTATCAATCATTGTGGTAGACTGTCACACTGTTGATCAAGTACTTTGATTTTCTGCTTGTAAGGCCCTGCTTGGTAAGGAAGTAATATATCTGTACTCTGTTGAATTTAGAAGTTGCCATGTGATTTCCTCTGACCAATCAAATGTGGGTGACCTTCCGGAGAGGATATTTAAGAGTAAGGTGACCGGATTTTAACATTGGTAAAGCGGGACACCATTGACCGCTTGGCCGCCGAAAACCGTATATTCCCTTCCCGTTCTCCCGCCGTTCCCTAGCTTGTTGTGCATTCTTTCCAAAAATCGGGACTTTTTTAAAACTCCATGGGACGCAGGACAAATTGTTAAAAAGCGGGACGTCTGGTCATCTTATTTAAGAGTGAATCCATATTTCGCCGTGTCATTTTTCCTATGTTACAAGATAGCTGCTGAGTATTTTAAGGACAGTAATTACTATCATAATGCAGCTTATGTCACTGATACAATTAAGATAGCAATAAATATGCATTTTTTCGCCTTGGTGCTAGTGACACCACAGGGAGCAATAACCTGCACTCCGTGTCCTCCAAATGCTCACATTTCATCAGTGTTACAGAGGCCAGTAAAGTGAAACGTAATTTTCTGGAATATCAAGGAACGAGTTAGGTACTAGCATTCAGTAATGGCAGTATCAAAGAAGGAAATAAAAGTTTTAGAAAAACAAACAAAAATATAGGCAGATACCAGAGAAATACATTTATTCCTTCTTAGAACAGGTCAGGTGATAAGAAAGTGTGTGTACCTCTGGGAGTGTACATTGAACATTATAAGCAGGTTATTCTAGTGACTTGAACTGTCACACAAGATCAACCTTTCTTCCATGATATCGAATGCAAGACAGAATGGTACCAATTTAAAGGTAGGTGATACAATGTGTGCAATTAAGTGTAAAATTAAACATCTTTTCCTTTCTTTCCCAGTCCATCTTATTTATTTTGCTTCCCAAATCCATCAATGCTAACTTATAAATCAAAGAGCATTATTGCTGGCTCCTTTTAAAAGTGATAAATGCAATTTGGCTTATGGGAGATGCTTCAGATGCCAGCATCATTACACAGCCATTGTTTAATAGGGTTAATTAATCTCCATATTGTTTCCATTTATTAAGAGTTTCCCCTTAAGTATGAAAACAGTTTATAACACAAGTTAATAATTGTCCCATATCACTTTGTGTTTTGCTAATATCTATAGGCCTTTACCAGAGTTTTAATACTTTTATAGCAGTCTGAAATTGAAGACAGTTGTTTATAAAGCAGGGATGTATCGCCCATCATTTTTATTTTTTCATTGCTATATAGTCACTTCTAATATAAATGGCACATGATTGGTTATTTGGTATAAAAAGACTAAGTTATGCATCTGAATTACATTGAATACTAGCTTGCTGAAACTCACCTATGTGCTCTAATGATATTTCTGAGTTCCCGATGTTTACAGCAAATCATAACACTATTCTGTCTCATGAATTATTATTCAAGGGGTGTTTGCCATTTGAAGTGTGTCTGGAACGAGATGATGTTCAGCATGCTCAACATGAATGCATAAACGGTGTTTGGTTTGTGTTAAAATTTTATGTGGTTTTATAATTAATATGTCCAGAAACATTGGTTCGATGCAAAGGTATATAACTAGAATGCATTATTTTATGTTCTTACATTTAAGTTAAAAAATAAACAAACTGTAAGATCGCTCAATCAGCTGATGATCACTTATTTTGCTTCTACTATCATTTTTATGAAAGTGACTTACCAGTTTACAACAGCAGGGTGGACATCTTTTAGAATATCTTATCAAATGCAGTAACTTATAAGGGGATGGACCATGCCTGCTTTGTTCCAGGCTATAACTGCAGTGCCAGGGACAAAACACAGGAGATGATTAATAAATATATTATTTTACTCATTTAGCAAATTATATGCCTTTTGCCTAATATTTCAAGGGAAAATGGGTCAAAGATTAATGTGTGCATGGCAGCTAGAACAATCCTATATAATAAAAGGTAATATGCAAATTGAATCTAACAGCAGAACTACTGGGAATGACTGGTCACTGTGACACACACTGACCACCAGGGGACAGATGTTCAATGCAAGAGCTGCCCCCTGGTGGTCAGTGTGCTCCCACAGGAGGAGCTCTACTCAGCCACAAGCCAGGCTGACTGCTCCCAGTACAGTGGTGGTGGTGGGAGTTTCCTCAGCAGTGCTAAGGATGTCCAACTGCAGCTTAGGCCTGCTCACCCCTGGCAAGTGGACATCCCCCAAGTGTTCCCGGGCTTCCAGAGGGATGTCTGACTGCCAGCTTAGGCCCAATCCCCTGTGAAGTAGGCCTAAGCTAGGAGGTGGACATCCCCTGAGGGCTTCCAAACTTCGAGAGGGCACAGGCTGGGCTGAGGGACCCCCACCCGAGTGCATAACTGGGCCTCTAGTCCTATATAATAAAAGGCTAATATGCAAATTGACAGAACAGCAAAACAGATGCTCAATGCAGGAGTTGCTCCCTGGTAATCAGTGCACTCTCACAGTGCCTCTCCCGCCTCTGTGGCGGCACGAAGGACCCCTCAGGGGATGTCCACCTGCTGGCTTAGGTCTGCTAAGCCAGCAGGTGGACATCCCCCAAGGGATCCCAGACTGCGAGAGGGTGCAGGCTAGGCTGAGGAGTCCCCCCACCCCCAATGCACAAATGTCATGCACCAGGCCTCTAGTTTTTTATAAATACAAACTTAGTAACATCATTCCATTTCTTAATCCATCAGTGGCAGATCATTGCTCCCGGGGTAAAACACAAACTCTAAAATAGTTTGGGGAACACTTAATAGTCCCACTTACTATTTACATTAATCTCTCAAAAGTACTTGTCTCCTAAGTTATATGCATGTTCAAACACTTAATTTTTTGGGACACCTTCACTTTCAGTACATGCCTCCTATTTCCTTTCTTGTCTTTAGCATATTAACATTGTATTTTTCTCCACACGGCAACTTGAAAGTCATCTCCTTCTGAAAATGTCTATTGCTTCCATGTGATTGTTAAACTATCAGTTTTTATAATATAGATCATTTTGTGTTGAAATTGCTCTCTACTTTGGCTCAAATATCACAGAAAACCATATTTTTTGCAGGTATTTAGCAGATTTATATTATTGTTGTAACCACCTTGCCTGGTAAAGTGCCTGGCAAGTGCATTGTATTCTTAAGTGTTGAAAAAAAATGAATATGTGGTCGCCTTGCATTACACTTAATTAGTGAGAGAAGTTTCATTTTCCTGCTGTGTTGCGTCACCCATCCTATTTTATAACAGTCAGTGTTTTCAAAAAGATCACTGAAAGGTAGATTTGTTTACCTGCTGTTGTAACAAAACAGATGTTCTCAGTGTTGTTTTTTTTTCATCTTTATTGGTGAAAGTATTACAGGCATCCCATTCTTTTGACTATGCTATTGTCTGTATCCATGGGCTATGCATATCAGTTCCCCAGTTGATCTCTTCCCACCTCTTCAGCCTCAGCTTTCTTCTGGAACTCCTCAGGCTGTTCCATGCTTCTATCTCGGGATCTTTGTTGTTCATCAGTTTCTTTTGTTCATTATATTCCACATATGAGTGAGATGGTGTGATACTTGTTATTCTCTGACTGGCTGATTTTGCTTAGCATGATATTCTCCAGGTCCATCCATGCTGTCACAAAGAATAAATTTTTATTTCTTTTTACAATAGAATAGGATTCCATTGTGAAAATGTACCACAGTTTTTTAACCATTCATCTGCTGATGGGCACTTGGGCTGCAGATGGGATATATTTTTAAGGGAATGCCTGTTGGATATGCTGACAATTGGATGGCAACTGGAAAGAATTATTTACTGAAATGAAGACATGAAGGGAAGAGCAGGTTTTCATTTTGGACATGTGCTTAAAATGTGCACTAAATATTTAAGTCCATGTAGACAGTAGTTAAATTTTTGAGTTTGAACCTTAAAGGCAGAAGTCTGGATGTGAGAGCCTTATCTGGACATTTTCAGTATATGGATGCTATTTCAAAGGTCTTTGCCTGAACATTATCATCATCTGTGGTGAGTGCTCTTATTCAGTGTACACAGATATTCAGAGATCCCAGCACTATTACCTGGAGCATTCCAATGGTTACAGGTCAGAAACCAGTATCTAAAACTGAGAAAAATAGGTAAGAGTGACATCAGTAGATCCTGATAGTTAATTTAAAAAAAAAAAAGGAAATAAAGAAAAAGAAAAGAGCATTGAAGAAGAGGAAGAGGCTAATTCCTTCAAATTGACCAAATTTGGTGTACCTTTGAATTTGCCATTGTATTGATCAACTTGGGATCATTTTTATTTTTTTAAATATATTTTTAATGATTTCAGAGAGAAAGGGAGAAGGAGAGAGAGATAGAAACATTAATGATGAGAGAGAATCATTGATTGGCTGCCTCCTGCATACCCCCACCCTGGGGATCGAGCTCACAACCTGGACATGTGTCCTGACCTGAAATCAAATCATAACCTCCTGATTCATAGGTTGATGCTCAACCACTAAACCATGCTAGCTGGGTCTATTTTTATCCTTGAAAAAAAGCTCTCTTGCAAAGTTATGTGATTCAGAAAGGAGGCGAGAGAGGATTTGGCATGAGAAGTCATATATAGCCTTTGAAGGAATTTTGCTATAAGGGAAATAGCAATTGGGCAGTAGCTGGATGTGTATATGAAATAAAAAGAGGTTTGTGTTTTGAGTAGAATTTTCAGAATGTTTTTATGCTTATGGGAATGATTTAGAACACTGAAAATTTGATCATGGGATCAGCAGAGAATTGCTAAAGCTATCCCCCTAAACAGGCATGGGGAAAAGGCCTCTAGTGCCCAAGTCGAAAGACTGGTAGATAACGGGCATATTACCTTATTCAGTGGATAAATGAAGGCAGACTATACAGGCAGGGATAAAAGCAGATGTGGTAAGTTGTTCTTATAGGTTCTATTCTAATTACATTTATAAATTTTAAAGTGATAAAAAGCAAGTCCATCAGCTGAGTGTCATGGTAATAGATGATAGTTTTAAAACTCCAAGAAAGGTTAGAGTGAAAAAGGTAAGACTAGTTATAAAATTAGGGATTATGTGAAGTTGAATATTATGATTATAAAATAATACTGACCAGCACATCTGGTGTGACTGCCGGTACCTGTCAGCAATCGATCAGGTAACCTGAAATTAGGGAGAAGAGGCTGAGAAATAAAGACACAAAAAAGATGGGATCGGGAGGACTGAAGAGTTAAAAACTGCAGCAGCCTCAAACTTTATTACAGGCAAACATTTATACTCTAGTTCTTGGACAGTATTCAAAACTTCTTGGCACCAGACACATCCTTGTTTCTATGGCTACTTATAGATAATCTTTTACGCCTAAACAAGTCCTGGTGTCCTTCCTCAGTCCATATCCCTAAGAAAAATACCCAAGCTATAATTCTACTTAATCTACAAAGACATTTGCTTATAATCGTAACTTGCGAGTCTCAGAGTGTTCCTTCCCACGTAGCATAAGAGAAGAGTTCATATAGGGAAAACTGCCTCCATCTGCCTTAGCAGAGAGGAGCCTCAAGAGAAAACTGCCTCTATCTGCCTTTGCAGAGAGGGGCCTCAAGGTCTTGAGACCGAGGCCATTTCAGCTTCCCACGTGTGACTCACTGGCTGAGCTTCAACCAATGAACCTGGAGTCACGGTTTGGTTTTCAGTCAGGGCACATGCCCAGGGGTTGAAGGCTCGACCCTCTATTAGGGGGCATGCAGGAGGCAGTCAATCAATTATTGTGTCTCATCATTGATGTTTCCTCTCTCTTTCCTTTCCTCTCTGAAATCAATCAAAATATATTTTAAAATAAGACTGACCAGTATGGTTGCAGTTTTTCTCCGATCACTGTCAGTATTGTGTAGGCTCAGGCACACAATAAAGTAGGAAATAATTAAGACTTTGATTTTTCCAGGTAATATCCATGAAGTTTTATAAATGGAAAGTGGGAATAGGCATGGGCATGGAAGAAAGAGATAATACGATACATTAAACGTACTATATGTCTCAAAGGGTTATATTATAGGAGTTGATGTAAAACAAAGAGTGAGGTGGCATGTTAGAGGTAGAGAACGAAGTATTTAAAGTTCTACTTTTGAAGATTGCAGTAATTAGTAGTGACCAATGCCAAAGAATGACCACAGCTGGCTGAAGTGAGGCAGACAAAATATTATTTTTCTAGATGCTGAATTCATAAAAATTGCCCCCGAAATCTGTAGATGACTAAAAAAATTAGGCATAAGAGGTGGTATATACACTATTGATAAAAGTTAACCTGTATTTTTATCGAGGATGGAGGAAAAATGACCTAGAACCAAAACAGAAGAAGGAAGAAGCTGGTCCAAAATCCTGGTCCAGTAACATGAAGGAAGTAGAAATGGAAAAATCTGTGCCTAGGGACAGTCACAAAACAGGTGGTGTCCTCAAGGATTGCTAGATTACAATGCAATAGTGATCAATGCTAATCTTTAAAAGGATGACACGGTGGTTAGTGTTTTCAAGTAATATATTTTAAATCCATTAATTTTTACGCTGCTCGTGAAGCTAATGTTACACATAATAAACTCAAGGCAGCCAGTATAATGTTAAGACTTTGGACTCTGGAAGAAAAGAGGTGGAGTGTGATTTTTATCATTTGATACGACAATGTTCAACCTTGGACACATTGCTTCATGTCATTGTGACACCGCAATCTGGAGAAGGATGTCTGAAGTTCTAAAGGTGCGTCTATGTATCCCCCAGAACCACCTTCTTTTATTTTTAGCGCCTTAGTCGCCTTGACGTGTGGGAGACCTAAAAAGAGGGTTTCTTTATATGTGGACATGGTACGGGAGGACCATAGTATCTCATAAAAAAGTAACTTTCAAATTCCATGGCAATCACATAGGCTAACAATGGCAGTGAGATCGGGTGTTTACTGAGGATGTTCCTTTATAGGGACATAATTGAATTATTTGAGAACAAAAAGAATGCATTCTCTGGTGAGATTACTTCAGAATACTTGACAAATTTAATAAGAAAGTCCAATTAATTCAAGTTTCTTTGAGGTAAGCTATAACAATGACTTCAAATCTCTTCTTCCCAGCAGTGTTGATAGTCAAAAGCAGTGCCAAGTTGTACAAATAAGTAAAATACCCAATTTTGGAAAAAAAACAAAATATTAGTTGGAAAAAATTCTTGATCAGGATGGAAAAAAAGTTAGAACTTGGGAAACATAGAAATACTAAAGCATAATTCCAATTTTCTCCAAATTTCTTTGCCTAGTTTATTTAAATTTTCTTTTTTTATAGCTTATTCTCTGCTTATACCATTTAATAATACCTCTGTAATATATGTTAAATTGTTTTAAGACAGCATAAATAAATTAATAAATATCATATATTGAATTTAATTAAAAAGAAAAAATTAAATGTTATAAGCACAAACACAATACATTTAAAAGAGTGTGTGAAAAATGTATTGGTTCTTCTGAGGTTTAGTATTATGTTTGCTTTTATTCAGTATAGGATATGATAATTAAAAAAATTATACCTAATATGCCTAGAAAAGTGTAATTCTGACTCCATAAGTCAAAGAAACATGCCTTCCTTTTTCTGCTCTTATCTCTAAATGTTAATAAACAATTATAATTTCCCCTACAATTAAATCATTATATTTCTATTTTTTCATCTATATTTACTTGGCACTATTTATCTAATTGTGTAAACTAAGAATTGGGTCCCATTCTTATTCTGGGATACATTTTACAGAGATAAAAATAATCCACAACTAATATACACACACACACACACACACACACTAGAGGCCCAGCTAGAGGTCTGGTGCATGAAATTGTGCACTCAGAGGGGGTCCCTCAGGCTGGCCTGCATCCTCTTGCAGTCTGGGAACCCCAGGGTGATGTCTGACTGCCATGGCGGCAGGAGAGGCTCCTGCCACCACCACTATGCTCTCCAGCCCTGAGCCTGGCTTCTGGCTGACCACCAGGAGGCAGCTCCTGCATTAAGAGTCTGTCCCGCAATGGTCAGTGCACATCACAGTGACAGATCGTTCCATCGTTAGGTTCATTTGCATATTAGCCTTTTATTATATTTTCATATTAGCTTTTTATCTAATCTAATAAAAGCATAATATTGAAATTGACTGTTTCTTTGGGACACCTAAGCCACGCCCACCAGCCAATCAGAGCAACTGTATGCAAATTAAACCCAGCCAAGATGGAGGCCGGCAGTCACGGAGCTGAGTAAATAGGCAACTTCCATTGCAGCAGGAATAAAACTGTTTCCTGGCCGCCTGGGCTTCTTTCAGCTCCAGGCAACAACATGTTTGCAACATTGTCTCAATTATAGAAGCCTTCGAGTTGAAGCAGACAGGAGACTTCGTTACCTGCCTAGGCCTCGGCTTAAAGGAACAGTGTATAAATTATAGAAGATAAATAAACCCCAGAACCTGCTTCCAGACAGCCTTGCTGGGACGTTGGGTTAATGGGAGCTGTGGACAGCCTGAAAAAAGCCCTCAGCCCATCACCCACGCTGGCCACACCCCAATGGGATGAGGGACTCCAATGGGGGGCTTGGCCAGCCTGCAAACAGTCCTCAGCCCCTCACCCAGGCTGACGAGGCACCCCAGTGGGGACCTGAACTCTGAAGGGGCTGTGGGCAACCTGAAAATGGCCCTCAGCCCTCACCTAGGCTGGCCACACCCCCATGGGGTGAGGTTCCACACTGGGGGGCTTGGCCAGACTGCAAACAACCATCAGCCCCTCACTGGCCAGGCACGCCAGCAGGTAGACATCCCCAGAGGGGTCCCAGACTGCAAGAGGGTACAGGCCGGGCTGAGGGACCTCCTGAGTACACAAATTTTTGTGCACCAGGTCCCTAGTCTACATATAAAATCTTACAGGGGCTTCTACCTCTTTCCAATCCAATTTTAACTCCCTAATTTCAACTTTCACCTGGATCATTAAAAGTTCCCCTGAGCTGGTTTTTCTGTCTCCAGTCTTGTTCTTCCACTTTCAACAGCTATCCTGCTCATAGAGTGACATAAACTGCAACTTAATCCTGTGTTTAAGCATGTTCCTGTTTTTAAAATGTTATGCAAAATGCTGTTTGATTATACTTTAGCCTTTATTATACTTTGCATTTTATACTTAATAATGTTTGTGCTTTTTATATATCTTACTGACCTCAACATATCTTATTTCTGGAATGCCCTTCCCTTGTTATCCTCACTTTCTAACACACATCCATTTCACCAGTCTCATTCATCCTTCATATCACAACTTGGCATCATCTTCCCCAGAAAGCTGTATTTCTTTGAGTAAATAGGTTAGAAGAAACATCTTTGCTGGTACCATGCCATGAACAAAATAAAAGAAAATTATTAGTTTATCTCCACCAGAGAAATCTCCTTAAATTCCAGCTTTCACAAAGAAAGAATAAACTAGATAAGTAGGAAGCAGTGGGTGTACAAAGGATTTAAACCTTGAAGCTTCGAGTAGGAATTTGAACAAAGCATTCCTATCACTGATACGAAGAATTTTTCCTATCTTTAAATAATTACTTTTTGTATGAAAGTGACATCAAGTACAGATTTACAATTACAAAAAGTTTCAGCAACTACAAAGACATCCAGTGAGTTGTATCAATTTATATCTAGTCATCCTATTTTATTTGTTCATGTTCTATTTAAATATAAAACAACCAAAATGTTAACTCTCTGTATAAATGTGAAAATTGTCCTCCAATGCTGTTTTCAATTACTTTATCAAATTTCAGCCAAATGTAGCTTCTTTTCTGTTTTAACTGTTCTTTTAAAATGACAGTAACCAAAATGTATGTTTTAAAGATAGTTTTCAATCCATGTCTTAGTTTTAGTTAATAATAGAAATAATTTGATGAGTATCTAAAATTAAGAAATTCAGTTGGATGTTGATTATTGTTAGTTTTAAAGTAACTGATTGAAGACTCCATTTATGAGAAAAGGGCACCTAATCAAAATATTTTACTAGTGCCTGGCTTCCTGTTTTCTTCATAGCTGTATTAATAATTTTTTGTTATAAAATCAGCTTTTGAATAGCTTCATTTTCAATAATTCCAAAATGAATATTTAATATGTTTAAATAACTATGGTGGTTTTTGTTTATTGTTTGTATACTGAAGTAAGATATTAAAATATAGAAGATTTGTTCTTCTTTCCTTTTTCCTTAGTCTCAACCCACCCCGAGAAAATCAAAAGAAAATTAATGGTTTAGCCATATTTCAGATGAGCAAACCAATATTCTTTTTTTATTATTATATTTTGACTCATTTCAGAGAGGAAGGGAAAGGGAGAGAGAAATAGAAACATCAATGGTGAGAGAGAATCATTGAATGGCTGCTTCTTTTATGCCCCGGGATAGAGCCCACAATCTGGACATGTGCTCTGACTGAGAATCGAACCGTGACCTCCTGGTTCATAGTGAGATGCTCAACCACTGAGCAATGCCAGGTGGGCTAATATTGTATTTTTTGATTCCTGAAAAATCAAATGAATTAACCCAATGTAAAAAAACCTTTCTTTTGTGTTCGCATAAATTTCTTTTTTGAAAGACAAAAAAATAATTAGGAATGTATTTAAAGAGGTTAAAATAATCATGATGTAAAATATTCATTTTTAAAAATATGCACTCCATACACAGCCTTTGTTTTAAAAGTTCCATTTATAGAGATATAGTACCATATGCTTTTTGCAGTGCTCACTGCTATGCATTGTTTACTTCCTAGGAATAGCTCCTTGCTCAATATTTAGTCATGATTTATTTATCGTACATTGCAATCCATTCAACATGAATTCTTGGAATTTTTCCAGGACAGGGTCTATCCTGGATTCCTATTTTTCTTGTAAACTTTTCAGATCTTCCAACATGGCCTGTCAAGGGAAATCATTACAAACATTCTCTCCTTCATTGGTTTTTGGAAAAGGTTTTCTGCCTCACAGCATCTGGCATACACTATTACTTTTATTGAAATTAAACACAGAATAATGTATCCGCAGACCCATGAATCAACAGTTTTCTTCTGGATTATTACATTGCCAACAGTGTATGCCATAGGGAATCATGCTAAATTATTTACTGTAAACTTAAGGGAAGGAAGGAAGTGAAGCCGTTTTCTATTAACTTTTTTTTTTTCTTTCACTGCCAGCAGAAAACACGATATTGAAAAATAAAACAGAGAACTATTGCCAACACTTAACCTTGAGGCATGACAAGAAGTAATCATTTCTATTGTGCATTTTCTACTCATTGACCACATTGTATGGTAAAGTAAATAAGGCACTTGTAACAAATATATTTTTCTAAAAGAATCTATTTCTTAGGAAGAGGTGGTTTCATTTTAATTTTCTTTCTTTGATGGATTTATTTTGGCTGTTGTCAAACATGCACTTTATATTTATTGTCAAATGTTTTTTGAGTGAACCTTGCAGACATGACACACAACTACTTACACAGGAATAACTGATAGAAAATATGAAGTTAGATCTTAGACGACAAAACAAAATTTCTCCCACTCTCTATCTGTGGGAAATATATGTATTTATATTTTATTACATGGTCTTTGAGTCACATTGGAATTGGATAACTATTCATTTTTTTTTATATACTAGGAGCTTGGTGCACAAAAATTTGTGCACTCAGGGGGTCCCTCAGCCCAGCCGGTGCCCTCTTGCAGTCTGGACCCCTTGGAGGATGTCCACCTGCTGGCATGCCTGGCCAGCCTGCTGGCATGCCTGGCCAGCTGATGGCTGTTTGCATGCTGACCAACCCCCGAGTGGGGACCCTCACCCCATGGGGGTGTGGCCAGCCTGGGTGAGGGGCTGAGGGCCATTTTCAGGTTGCCCATAGACCCTTCAGGGTTCAGGTTCCTACTGGGGTGCCTGGCCAGCCTGGGTGAGGGGCTGAGGGCTGTTTTCAGGCTTCCCACAGCTCCCAATGACCCAAGGTCCCAGCGAGGATGGCTGGAATAAGGTTTCTGGGGTTTATCTTCTATAATTGAAACTTTGTTGCCTTGAGCAGAGGCCTAGACAGGCAACAAAGCTTCCTGTTTGCTTCAGCTCTGTGGCTTCTATATTTGAAACATTGTTGCCTTGAGCAGAGACCCAGCCAGCCTAGGCAGGCAGTTTCCTCTATAGCTGGTGCAATGGAAGCCTCCTGTTTGCTCTAGCTCCATGGCTGCTGTCCGCCATCTTGGCTCGGTTAATTTGCATATAGCCACAGCCGCTCTGATTGGCTGAGGGGCATGGCTTGGTAGGTGGGTGTAGCTTAGGTGTCTCAGAGTGATGGTTAATTTGCATATTACTCTTTTATTAGATTAGATATTTTCTATTAATTTTAGAAAGGGAGAGAGAGAGAGAGAGAGAGAGAGAGAGAGAGAGAGAGAGAGAGAGAAGCATCAATGTGAGAGAGAATCATTGATTAGCTGCCTCCTGCATGCCCCCCACTGAGGATTGAGCCTGCAGCATGGGCCTGTGTCCTGACCAGGAATCGATCCACAACCTCGTGGTTCATAGGTGAATGCTCAACCACCAAACCACATTGCCAGACAGTCATTCCAGTTTTAAACATGGGACTTGAATACATATAATAAATCATTTTATACCTTAATTCCATTATGTATAGGAAGGTTGCAGCAGGGATTGAGTAAAATTACTAGTACATGCACACAAACAAACACATACAGAGTATAAACATTGTATTTGCCACAAAAAGTGCTATTAATTATAATGTTAACTATTTTAACTAATTAATAAATAAACTTTATTTAAGTATGGAATAATACCTTGCTAACTTTTGCAAATTAACATATAAATATATGCTGCCAACTGGTTATAAACAATTATAAACAAAATGTTATTAGCACTATAGCTCATTAGATTTGAAAATAAGCTGTTTGTTTCAATATTTATCCTCAATGTGAAAACTAAATTGTCACAAGACATATTGCTACCAGACTAAGGAAGGATAAAGCCAGTAGTGGTGATGTCACACAGGAAGGCATTGTTGAGCTGCTGAATCAACAATTTCTTCATTGCTTAAAGCAGTTCAGTGGGAATTCTGGAGACTTTCATCTGGAAATGTCCCGTTACACCAGCCCTTATACAGCAGTTATGTCACTGGAAGTTTCTTTACTATCTATTCACCCCCACTGAAAATGCTAAGTTAGCCTATATAATAAAAGCCTAATATGCTAAATATCTGGTCAATCGGTTGGTCGTTCAACCAATCAAAGCATAATATACTAATGATTTGCTCAGGCTGTTCAACCAGCCTCTATGACATGCACTGACCACCAGGGAGCAGATAGTGAACTTGTCAACCAGGCACTATGATGTGCATTGACCACAAGGGGGCAGATAGTCAACCTGTTGACCAGTCACTATAATGTACATTGACCACCAGGGGCCAGACGCTCCGACTGGTAGGTTAACTTGCTGCTGGGATCCAGCTGATAGGGCCTGAGGAAGGGGCTTGACACACCTTGGAACCTTCCCCAGGTTCCACCTGGCTGGCCAACCTCCCGTGTCTCTCCCCACCCTATTGTGCACTAGTGGGGGATCCCTTGGCCTGGCCTGTGCCCTCTTGCAACCTGGGACTCCTCAGAGGATGTCAGAGAGCCAGTTTTGGCCAGATTCCACAGCAGGAGCGCTGCTCAGCCAGAAGCCACACTCACAGCTGGCAAACACAGTGGCGGTGCAGGAGCCTCTCTTACCTCTCCTGCCTTAGAGGCAGTGCTTAGGATGTCTGACTGACAGCTTAGGCCCACTCTTCAGGCCATCAGTCAGACATCCCCCAGGAGCTCCTGGTCTGCAAGAGGGCACAGGTTGGGCTGAGGACCACTCCCCTCCCACAAGTGCACACATTTCATGCACCAGGCCTCTAGTTTATTGATAAAAGTTTAGAACACATCGAAACAGCAAGACTTTGACTGTCTTGTTCACTACTCTATTGGCCATATTTAAAACAATGGCTGACATTTAGCAGGCACTTAATAAATGTCTAATGCTTTAAGTCTACCAGACCTGAGGCCCTGAACCTAACCGTCCCTTAAACCACACAAAGTCAATTCAAACACATGGGGGCAGACATTTGCAATGGCTAATCATGAGGTTTGACCATGATTGGTTGGTTATTTTTAGTTTGTGATGCATTTTATTCACATACTAGACAAAGTACTGAAAATTAGGTACAGTGGTCTGGTGGGATTAATGAATAAATAATATATCAAAGAGCTAATTTTGAAATGACATTAGTCTAGTCACTGCCCATTCTCAAGTTTATTTTCTATGCTAAAGTTTTACCATTATGGAGATACTAGGGGCCCGGTGCACAAAATTCGTGCACAGGGGCGGGGGGAGGGTGGGGAGTCCCTCAGCCCAGCCTGGCCTCTCTCATAGTCTGGAACCCCTCAGTGGATGTCCTATTATGGCCCCAGTCTGCCAGGCACCCTGTGTGTGTGTGTGTGTGTGTGTGTGTGTGTGTTGCCACTGGGGACCTGCCCCCAGCCGCATCTGAGGCTCAGAGCAGTCCTCCTGTGTGTGTCTACCTGCTGGGGACCTGCCCCCAGGCACACTGTCCAGGCTTGGAGCAGGCACCCCCTCTCTGTTGATCTCTCAGACTCTTGCCCTCCCCTGCATGTTGTTCTCTTTTTTGTGCTGTGGCAGGGCTGGGAGCTGCCTGCCTCCCAAACTTTCCTACTGCCCATCTTCCTCCAGCCACCAGGAAGCAGGGAAAACCCCACCTTGTGGTCAG